>JAQZBX010008947.1:7179-47192 GCA_029593785.1 Cabassous unicinctus | reverse complement strand
GTGAAGAGATCCTCCTTGCCATGTCCCAGACTTAGAGGGAAAGTATCCAGCTTCTCACCACAGTATGAGGCTGGATGTAGGTTTTTAAAATATGTTATTTATCAAATTGAGAAAGTCTACATTATTCTTATTTTGTCAAGAGTATTTATCATTAATGGGTGTTATTTCGTCAAATGCTTTTTCTGCTATTATTGATGTAATTATATATTTTTTTGAGTCTCTGTAGTTCATCTCTGATTCTCTTATGTTGACTTCATTTCTGTTCATTCTCAAGAAAGCTAAAACTATAGCCACTGAAGGATCTTAGGTCACCTGCCCCAAGTTTCGTTTCTTTAACATGGAAATCATTCCAATTAAGAGAAAATGCTGGTCTGTTTGTTTTTCATTTTGTCTTTCCTTGTTTTCCTAGTTATTTTCAACTGAGCACTCAATGTTTTGTATCTAGAGATATTTGATGCTCTTGTTGATATATTTCTCCAAAGTGGATATAATTTTGTTGCTAACATGTAGTTGGAATAGGGACTGCTTCCCATATTGTTTCTTACTGTTAGACTTATTATTTTAATTATTATTATTTTATTTTTACATGTGTGTATGTCTGTGTATATATAAACATCTATCCCTAGTTATCTGCATCTATATGTATCTACTTGACTCTAGAAACACCCACACACATAGAGCGAGACAGAATAAGATAAAGATATTTTAAAATTCATTCCATTTCTTTTCATATATATTGGAATGCCATCAAATTTTAACAAATTTCTCAAACAATATAAAGATTATGCTCTTTTATGGTCTAATACATATCTTGTCTATTTAATATGTTTTGTTTTTTTAGACATGAAAACAGAATGATCTTTACCATATGAAATATATGATACTGTTACAATAATTGTCAAAATATTTTTCATCTTTGAAAGCATTAATGGACTAGAGATGTTCTGTTTTAAGCTTAGTTGTTCTAGGCATAATGTAATTCCTTATTTTGGAGCTATTATAATAAAAATATAATTGGAATATTTGTTAGAAAATATATGTACTATTTATGGCAGAGAGATAATTCAGGAAAGTACATAATATGCTCTATCTTGGGGAGAAAAACAATAGATTACTTCAAATTTCCCTTTACTTTCATATTAGTGTCCTGTTGCTACATAAGGAAATTACTGCAAACTTAGTGTCTTAAAACAAATCAAAATTATTATCTTATAATTCTATAGCTCACAATCCTGATGTGGACCTCAAAGGACTAAAGTCAGGGCATTGGTAGGACTGAGTTCCTTTCTGGAGGACCTAGGGGAGAATCCAGTTCCTTACCTTTTTCTAGAGGCTATCACATTCTGCCTCGTGGTCTCCTTTCTTCACTGTCAAGGATCAGCAGACTTCGACCCAGTGCTTGATTTGTTAAGGATTCATATGATTACATTGGGTCCACCTGATAATCCAGGATAATTTCTGTATACAGTCAGCTGATTCACAACTTTAATTCACCTGCAAACATAATTTTCCTTTGCCATGTAACCTAGGATAACCACACTTTCAAGGAGTTAGGGTGGAGACATCTTTGGAAACTATTATCCTTTCTACCTCAATTTTCAACAAAATTAAAAATAATAAAAAGTAAAGCAATTAAAATAGACAAACTTGAAAGAAACTAGTTCAAAGCTTAAACCCACAAGTTAAGGGTCCTGAATTGATGAAATAATTGAAATAGGAGTATAGATATGAATTTCTGGAGAAGCACAACACAAAGTAAAGACATTTCTTACTCTAAGTATTAGGATAGACTGAAAATAAATGTCTGCAAAAGTGTTTAGAACTGTGTTTGGCCCATAATAAGAGTTCTGGAAGTGTAGGTCACAATTATTATAAGTATTTTTTTAATCACATGTTTTTTGCTTGTAGGGAATTGATACAAAAGAGAAAAATATTGGCATGATTATTGCATGAGGTTGACTAAAGACTAGTAAGGAATTAGAAATAAATTACTGTATTCCATATTGAGTTTTAAAATACATGACATGTACTTTTCCAGCCTTGCAAATGTTCCATGGCACTGGATACATTGGCAAATTTAAATTCCAGATGGCATATGGTAAATCTGAATTTTGAACAAAAGCATTTAAACTGGGATATAAAATCATCAATTTCAAATTTTTCTAAGATAGCTGCAGAAGCAGCTTATATGATGAATATAATGAAGGAGAAAGTGACTTGGAAAAATCATTTAGCAAACGATATGACAGTCAAATCCCATTCCTCTCTACCAAGAGGACAAATCATTGGCTATCACCAATATGAGAGCCAACATCTGAAAGAAGGCATCAGAAAAAAATTTAATCAAAGCACAAGTGTCATACATTTTTAAAGTATAGTTCTTCCTTCAGAATTATTAAAGCTGCTCAATTGCCTTGAGAATTTCACACAGAATGAATTCATAAGGCGAGTAAGATATAATCCTTGGTTTCTTTTGTGAGCTATATTGATGGGGAGGATACAGTTATACTGGCAATGCATTATTTTACAAATCTCTCATTTCAACATTTCAAATAGAATGAAAAGTTTCAATTAAATGTACTGTTACTTGAAAATGAATTTAAAATATATGCTATCCTTAGAGTTATAAAAGATTCTGTACAGTGTTGTACAAAAAAGCCTCTCCTTGATCAAATAGAACAGAAGAGTAACCAAGTAAAGAGAAAAAGCTCTTCCTGCCTCACTTTTACTTGGCTCCTGCATTTTATGCACAAAATATGACTCACAAGCATATATGCAAAGAAGTGCTGCTTGGAAGACTATCTGTGGCTTTCTGTCAAATATCATGATGCTATTAAACAGAAACACGTTAGTATTGACAATATCAATGATTATTATGCAATGCGGATTAGTGATGAGAAGAGGTAGTTTGGATATAATCAAAATAGGTTTTTGTCCTTGTTGGGGTTTAACATTGTGGTATGAAGGTATGGATCTTAATGTCTTACTGTCTGGTTTGAATCATGGCTCCCCACACGTAATCTATCCATGAGCAACGTGAGCAAATAACCTATCCTGTCTGTGTCTCCATTTCTTCATCACTGAGATTGGAGTCATGGTGAAGATTAAATATAAGGCAGTTATGAGAGTGTTTTAAAATACTCAATAAATGTTTGCCATGGTTGCTATTATTATTATTGCTATTATTAATATAAATATTTTACTATCCTACTTAAAAATCAGACTTATGGAGACCCTCCTCCATTTTACAGGCAACCCTTGCTTCTCACTTAGTCACTCACTGGCTTTATTTTCTTAGACAAGTAGCAACTGTTAAGGAATGTTTCTTGACCCGAACATTGAGTATACTTAGATATTTAGCATCTTGCAAACTGTCAAATGATCTAACGATTAAAAAATAAAATAAACAGAGACTTACCACTCTCAGTACTTTTACTTTGAGAGGAACTTAAAAGAAGCTGTAAATCAAGGCAGATATCTAAGTGCTCGTTGAGGGTGGCAGTCCATTGGGACTTGACAATCTGCTCAGAGTAAATTCTCTTGCCCTGGCCATTTGTAATATGTTATTCAACTGCTGATGGATGACCCAATGTTTAAATGGTAATGCGACACACTCACACCGGCACACACATGTACACACACACAAACACACACACACACAAGTACAGAAGAACCACAATTGTTTTGTCTTTGCCGAACTGAGGTTTATAGAATTTTTTATAATGAAGCTGAAGTATTAAAACTGAAAAGTTAAAGGTAAAATGTAACAGTTTGTCACAATTATGTTTCATATTGGCAGGTGCTCTGAACTTTCTGTTTGATAACTAGACATATAAATTTCACTTTTTAAAGCTTTGCAGCCAATTTAAGGGCTCATTTATTTCACTGACAGCAAGATGTATGTGCAGCCTGGCATACTGGATGTCTGGGGCCAAAATAGGCACTTTGTTGCTTGCTTGTCTCACAGGGAGTAAATAGTAGCAATTTTTCAGCATAGGCATACTAGCACAAGGTGTTTAGCAAATAAATGAGCATAAGATGACCTGTGGTGTCCTGAAATTACTAAAATTCATGAATAATAAAATGATCTATAGATTGTTAGCAGAGGGCTACAGCACAGGCTAATTTGCAGCCAGTGAAGCTTTGCAGGAGAATTTATAACTTTTGAAAATTTAATGACTTCATCAATTTTTACCTATTCTTTACCAATATAATCTCATGAATACCATTTCAGCTATGATTTCCTCCCAACAAAATATCTAAGTCACCTACATATTTAGGTAGTTAAAATTAAGGCTGCTTTACTTAGATTTCTTGATTATTTTTTATAATTCAGAAAATATTAGGGACATGAACAAACTTTAATGGTTGTGTGTGTTTTGTTTTAATAAGCCAATTTGTGCAGGAAAAAAAATGTATAATGGTTCAATGAAAATAAACTTGGTATTATATAACTATTTTTGTAGTTTGATGCTATTATTTTGAGGGCATATCATTTAACATTTAAGTTTTTCACTTTAAATTCAAATATCAACATCAATTCCCTTTTTTTCTTTACAAACATCATAGAAAAACATAATCCCCCAAAGATATACATATACACACACACACACACTTTTCTCCATATCCTCAGATTTCTTTGAAAAATACTTTTAAAGAATTATTTCAAAACAATTTTTAAAAATGTTTGGCTTTATGTTTTCTCTAGAAAGACAAATAATTCCTTAAAAATTCCAAAATATATGTTTGTATGTTTTCCCCTTAATATATTTATATTTTATAGCTAATTTGTTTATACTGATTCTTAGATTATGTTTAGTCTATTATTTCATGAAGGTGTTCTTTTGTCTGAATTTTGTAATAGATAAAATTATGAAACACTACCTATTTGTTTGAATGGTGCAACTGTTTAGAAACCAATGTATATACTTTTGATTTTCCTCAATAATATAGAATTTGTTCATTGAGGATGGGTAGATGGATCTGGTTACTGGCAAGAACCAAAAGTATTTCCTGATGATGTTTAAAGAAATTAGTCAAAAACCTGGATAATCTAGATTGCAACAATGGACATGTACGATACAACTATTTTTATTTGTGATTCACAAAAGTAAAATATAATTCAAGAGGAAGAATTGCAATTATATTTGGATTAATGGTATTCCAAAAATGTGGGTTTTTAACTATATGTAAATTATTTGAATTTCAGTGGCTTATTTTTTATGACATATTTTGGTGACTTTTTTCTAACATTTATTTTTATGGCATTCTTATTTACTTTAGAGATAACCAGAATATGTATTTTACTACAATGTTTTCTGTTTGAAGGGATTGTTTTCACAAAAATATTCCTTTTTGTCAAAGATAAATTAATTATATTACTTTGTGGTCCTTTAGCAAATATTTTATTTATTTTTTGAATAGAGTCAATAGAATTCTACATTTTACAATGAAGCAGATATCATGTAAAGAGTATTTACTAATTTATTTACTTTAATTTAATAATTTACTGTATCTTTCTCTGAAAGTCATCAATTGTTTTTCCTTCTATACTTTTCCCTTGTCCACAATTATCACCTACTGATGAGTTATTTTTGTTTTCTATTTTAATTGTTATTTGCTTGTTGTGGTCATGACTTTGTTTTTTTCCTCAAGATTATTAAAGTTAATTTTAATATTTACAATTTTAATAATTAAATAAAGAAATATCAACCTTTAATTTAATGAAAGACAACTGAAAATGATCAGTTCTTATTAAGTTTTCTTAAATCTCCATGTCTTATATAAGCCCATGACTCCATTAAAATTCAGTTTAATATCTACAGATTTTTAATGTATCACTTATTGTTAACACGCATATAAATGACAGTAAAAAATACTGAAAATATGGCCTTGCATTTATAGAGTAGTTACTATGGTCCATGTAATATAAGAGGTATATTACTTATTATTTCATTAGCTCCTATTGACCTAGCAATATATGAATTAATTATGCAATGTATATACCAATTAATTGAAGGAAATAATTAAAAACAGTTTTTTGAATGCCTAGGTATACTGAGTGAAAAGCAGCAACATTCAGTATGTGTGGCTCTAAGAATTATGCTTTTTCCAAAATACTAAAAGTTGTTTCAAGATCCATCCAAGAAATATGCACTTATGTTAAATTGCCTAAGAGAGAAAGAGAAAGACACACAGAGAGGGGCGGACACACAGAAACCTGTTTGGAGATAGAGCAATTAGTTTCCACTTGCATGATCCTAGATAATTTTTAATAACTTATTTGCTAATTGCCAAAAGTTATTCAGTGAAATGTGGCTTGTCAGAAAATAGATTTTAGAACCAAGAGTGAATTATCAACAGTCAACATCTTGGTTTGGATATTTATTGGCTCTTACTTCATATTTTCATGGGTAAGCTGAGTCATTTTAAGGTTCTGAGCTGAAATGCACAAATAAATTAAGAACATAATTGAACAAGTAATACGTATTGAGATGTGTAGTCTCCATGAGGAATGGACATGCCAATATACTAAAATGGAAATGTTTGATGAAAAAGAAATATTATTGCAATCAATTTAACCAATGTTGGATCAGCTATCAGCACAAACAGTTTGGTGTGCGGGAACTATTACTTAAGTCCTTGCTTGTTTTTCCTGTCAGCAGTTTTTCATTGTCCCATTTTTTATTGACTCATTAGTAAACTCTCTTTTTAGACTTTTTCAGTTACTATTGACAGCTTTTCTGTGAATAGTGGAAAAATAGCCAAGTATTGAAGACTTCTTCAACTTGACAGTCAGATTGTAAAGAATTGCAGAGGGGTTTTTCTGACAGAAAAACTAGCAACAAGGAATTGAATTGTAGAGTGCTCTCATTCCATCTTTTGCCTCTGAATTTTTTCTGTCTTGTCTATTTATTCTTCAAAAGCTAAGAAGAGATCCCAGGCTTAAATCTTTATGAAGTCACAAAGAGTAGACTATCCTTATTTCTCTGATTCCAATCCTATAATCTCAGGGAGACTTTGTGATTGGTTTGGCCTGGTTGGCATGTTTGACCCTGTGGTCTGCAGGCAGGATTGTGTGGTTAGCAGTCTTTAACTGGTGCCACAGCATAGAGAGGAGGGGGACAGGTTTACAGATATTGAAGCTTCATAGTCATCCAATCTGTTCAATGAATGTTCTTTCTGCTAGGATGAATCATTATCCAGAGTCCCTCAGGCCTTTTCCTGGAGTGTAAAGTGCTTTTCTTATAAAAATTATAATCTATTTCACCAATTCTCCTTGAACAAAGTTGGCTAAAATCTTGAAGAGCAGATACCTCTTTGTCAAGTTTGGGGTTTTTCTGCAATCACTTCACTATAGATTTCATTTTGTGGATCTTATTGATAGATGGCCTGTAGCAGTTTGGCTTTGTTTATGAATTCCAAAAATAGATATTGGATTATGTTTGTAAACTGGTCGTTCCTCTGGGCATGTTCCCTTTTGATTGTATTAACTTCAGAGGTTTCACTTTTACTTGATTAAATTATGATTAGACTTTGATTGGGCCAAGTCAGTAGGACGTTGAATCCCTGTCCCCTTGGTGGGTGGGGACTCACAGAGAAAACAACATGGCAGAGGAGGGAGTTTGGAGTTTTGATGCTGGAGCACTGGGAAGTAAATGCACAGAGAAGGAGAACTCAGAGGAAAAGAGACAGTTCATTAAACAGGATCCTGAGGCCCCAGGAATAGAGATGAGCCATTTGCTTGATAGTTTGCAGCTGCAAAGACCAGAGCCCTGAGCAGCTGAGCCGGGAGGGAAATGAGCCCTGGGAGAGAAACGAGCCTTATGTCAGCCTACTGCTGATAATTGGAAGAAACTGGGATCATGGAGCCTTAAGAGGAAGAAAGAAGGCTCAACCCTAGATGACATCACTGGCCATCTTGCTCCAACACGTGGCCAATGATGGTGAGAAGGTACCTCTTATAGTACTTTGAGTTGGATTCTTTAGAGTCTTGTGACTATAAGTTTCTAACCCAAATAAATACCCTTTATAAAAGCCAACTGATTTCTGCTATTTTGTATCAGCACCCCTTTGGCTGACTAATACATGGCATATGCCAGAACTCCTGCTGAGTCATCTACAAAACTAAAAGCTATACCTGTAAAGTCTCTTTTTCTTGATCACAGGTCGGAATGGATTTATCCAGCCATCCAAGGTTTGACCTAATTTGGGAGACCTTGGCAATGGTTTCCAACCATTAGACAACTAATTAAAGCAAGGTGCTGTTACTGCTCAACCTGGAAAGTCACTATTATCCTCCAAGCTGTGTTTCAGTTGAGTATAAAACTATTATCTGGTAAGCATTCAGAGAAAAGCTTGGGAGATGAGAAAATCTGATTACTCGAAAATTTATTGGCTCTCTCTGCTTAGAGAAGCCTGTGCCAAATCTTAGTGTATATCTCTGTCTTTCTCTCCCATTTCTCAGCAAGCTCTGTTCTTTCCCCCATTTCCCAAATAAATTCTTTTTAATGGCCTAACTAATATATATATATATATATTAAATGTTAGTATTCTGACTTCCGTGATACTCTGATTTTTAATGAAAACACTAAATTTAAAGTAGAGGCAATTTAGCAAGAAAAAAATATTATATGACATTTGACTGTGTAGGAGAGAGAATTGTAGATACAGAACTAGCTAGTGTCTTTGCTGGTACTGTCTCTCCTTATTTCTCTTACAGTCAATTTAAAAATTAAAATCTATTGTAATGTTCTGAATGCCCTCACTCTCCAGCCTTGGTAGTCAAATGGTCAACACAAGACACAATAAGCACAGCCTAAGTCCCTAGACAAAATGAAAATATTTTAATTTTCTAAAACTTGGGTTGTCCAGTCCTGACTGCCCTCATTTTATTTTGGCTAAATGTTCCAACTTTCAGGTCTAGTAGTTATCTCCATATCATTATCAGCGATTAATTTCTGCTTAAATACAGATTATTTTGTTTTAAAAAGTAGAAACCAAGCAAATTAACATAAGATAAAAAAAAAAATTTATTGGTTAACCCAAATGGAAAAGGGAAAAGTTACAGTTCAGCCTTGGTGAAAAGAGGGAGTAAGAATTGAAATGCTTTCAGGCTTCACTGTATCTTTTAGGGAAAGTTTCCAGGTTCATATTCAGTTTTGCTGCTGGAGAGAAAACTTCCACTAATCTCTTTATTTCAGTCTGAGGGCAATTTAAGACAGGACCCTGTTTGAACTGTCATTTAACTTCTTAAATAAGTGTGCCTTTGCAGACCAGTAGCATCTTTATCAATCGTTTTATGTAAAACCTCCTTTTGCAGTGTTCTGGAAATACTATGCCATTTAATGTGTTTGTTGATTGAGAGGAATTTATTCTGTATCAGGTTTGCACTAAATTACCATTGTTAATAGGAGTTGAAGATGTATTATGTCAGGTGGGGATTTGAGTAAATTATCCTCAAATTCACTACTCAAACACAAAACAAAATAAACCTATTTTTTTCTATTTTTCATTCTGTCTTGCCTTTCTCTCTAAGTTGAGATATAGTATGTGTTTTCTCCCAGTATTCTAATTTCCATTGACCTTGTCTCTTTCATTTTTAAAAAATGTTTATTAAACAGTAACTTAAGATGAAATTAGAATATTCATTCTAATTTTATGAATATTAAATTTAAAGGAAAGAGAGCATAATTTATATAATATTCTATTCAGGGCAATTTAGTAATAAAAGTGGCATTCCCATAAAAATTATAAAACTTGCAACATAGCATTAATTACTATTGGCAGAGATAGGCATCTGTGCATTTTACAACTAAAATGCTTCTGTCCCCTGATAAAGTGCTGCATAATCATATCATATGAAAGGAAAAAAAAAGGTAGAATAAAGAAGAGTTTTATGGTTTTGATTTGGTATACCCAACTAATATCTACTTGGAAAGTAATGAATATAAATTATATGGAGATATTCATGATTTTACCTTAGTTTCCTTATTTGCAGGATAACCTAATTTTTTTTGCCTCCTCTTAAAATAAATAAATTTGTCTTCTAGTCCAGAGATTCTTAACTTGTGTTATTCATTTAATAATCTACTTAAGTGCCAAGATGTTAATCTCCTCAGCTTTCCTATCTTTTTTGCAGCTTCTGTCTTGGTCCCTGGCAGTGTTATAGAAGTCATTTCCGTTTTCCCACAGCGCAGTATATAAATATTATGGTTTTCTATATGGTTTCCTTTTCTCCTCACCCTGCCACTGAAAACAACAAACAAACAAAGAAACAAACAAACAAACAAACACATTGAAAATCACTTTCTAAAGCTATATGTGAATGAGTGACACATAAGAACAATTTTGCTAACTTGGTCAAAACTGTTTTGCTGGGTTTACAAAGGAGGAATAGACCTGAATGATGATTTTAGTGCCTTTTCATATACATATGTCTTTACTGGTGGAAGAAGGAATGCATTTAAGAGCATTGCAGAGATAAAGTAAGTAAATTTAAATTACTTTTACAGTGCTACTGCTACATAATATGCACTCAATAAATATTATTATACTTTCCTTGCCATTTCAGAATAAGTATATTGTTACCTAGTTTGTGGTTTGGTGAATGCCTTGGAGTCTAGATGGGATCTGGGTACTACTGGCAGCTAAGGGAAGGCAGTGGAGGCTAACATATAAAAGTGCCTTTTAAATTCTGCCTCTTCAGGAAGCTGAGAGGAGAAAACTCTTCAGTTATTCAACAGATTAAATCTAACATTTGCCCTATGGTGCTTTATCCAAATCTGACTCCTATTCTTTTATTCTTTTAACATGCCTTGGCTAAAAGCTAATTTGAATTTTAAAGCTTACACCAGTGTTCTGGTTTGTTTGTTTAATGAACCCTTTCATTATTTAAAAGTAAATCTAAAATCATTCTGAAATGGTGATCAAGATAAATACAACTCAAATGGCATAACATGATGGGGCAGCATTTCAAGGTAGTAGCATGTATGCTGGGGTCAGAATTAAGCATGAGGAAGGTTGTGCAAAATTCACTCAGAAAGATGTTTGAGGTCTCTAGCCTTCAGTTAGAGGTTGCATGTTCAGAGTTAATCCAACATCTTGAAGTAGGCTGTTTTCCCACATGATAGCAGACGGAGGATGTGCTGGGGAGATTGGAATTAAGGAAAGAAAGCCAGGAAGCTGATAAGAGACTTTTAAGGAAGGGCTAGAACGCAAGTAGTCTAGTAATCCAGGAGTCTCTTCCAGTGCTGCAGCATTGTTGCATCTATTTGATTGGCCAAGGCCTGGGATGTCCTGGGTGTTAATTTTTTTTCACATCACTTATGAGTGTTATAATTTGGAGGGCAAACTTCATGGACAAGGAAAGAAAAATTGGGTTGATAAAATCGACATGTGTTTTTTGCAAATTGAATTTAAGCAAAGCTAAATTAATTTTTAAAATAAAAAATAGAGAACAAACAAACAAAAACATAGAGCTGGAGCTGTGTGGTCATGTGGGTTTATTTCCTTTTGGGAGAGCACAGCAAATTGGAAGGAGAATTGAAAAGTTCTTGCTTCCCATTGAACTTCTTCCTACATTAGTTAAGCCCTTCTAGGAATATTAATAAAGGATTTTCTACAGGTTCCTACAGGTAGATATAAATAGATCTGCGCATCAGTAGCAAGGACAACACACTGATTTGGGAAACGATATACGACACTTCCAGCCCTTTGGTCTACAAAAGGCATTTCTTTGCCCCAGTATTTCTATGGAGTACAGGTGACTAGAAAGAAGTATATTATCACACACAACAATAATTTAAACTCAGAAAAGTCTAGAAGTTTTACTAAAGTCACTTAAAAAAATGAAGTAGCCCAGGACTAGAAATGACTTCATCTAATTTGTAGTGTCCTTTTTATTGCATGATAAAATAAGCATTGCTATACTTGAAGGATGATGCCTATAATAATATCTTGATAATTCATATCACGTTGTTTTGTATTCCAACACCTGAATATTTCATTTAGTTACCCTGAGTGGAAGCTTCAACTGAATAGTGTAGAGTTACAATTTAGGTGAGACAAAAGACTTTAATATAGAGGTTGGGATATTCAAAGTTAATTGAAAGAATTGCCAGTTTCTTTCAGTTGAGCAAAATATCACTAAAATTGAAGTGCAAGTGAGGTGACATCTATAATTTCAGCCTCTGTTGGATCCAACCCCCTGCCAGGAGTGATTGTAGTAATAGCACAGTGGTAGAAGGCAACATTTTTGAGTTTGTACAGTTTGTATGCTACTTTATGCATCCTGAGAAATTACTATTAAATATGTTCACCTCTGTTTTATGAAGCAATTCTATTCAAACTTTTATGCATGTACGTGGCAGTCTGCTTTCTTCATATGACCTTGCAAACCCATTTAGTAAAATGGCTCTCAACAGAGTTGCTTTATTGAAAGAACTGAATAGGAAGGACTGAAAGCAGAGAATAGCACTGGCAATAATTTAAATAATTTGCCTATTCTACTCTCAATCCATTTTGTCAATCCTAAAGAGGGTGCCACAGAGTTAAGCCTGACAAGCAGGTTTGGTTTAGAGCATTGTTGTGTCTTTTACTTTATATATTTCACTCTTATTTTATTTGGGTTCATCATATGAATAAGCACATGGGTAAAAGTAAGAGATACTAGGTTTGTTTTTAAGTCTTCAATCTTCTGTTGATTTAAATTCATGAAACATCTAAACCTGGCAGTATACATATATTCCAAAGAAAGAAAACCATTATGAATCAAGGAAAAATCTTAGAGACAGCAGTGACTTCTTTTTTCTGAAAACCTTTTTCTTGGAATGATAGAAGGTGTGACTTCTATCATTGTGTTTGTATTCACTGAAGCCATCATGTGTTTAATTGTAATAATTAAGTCTCTAAAATGTTTTTAAAATAGAAAAATAAAATAATTTGAGCAACCCAGTTTATGAACTATATAAATCCTTTTATATTTAAAGTTCAATGATGTTAAATTATTATTATATTAAGTAATACTTCTCTTTCCTTAATGAACATTTTTATAAGAGAAAAAACATATGAAACACATGGAAAAGAGAAGAAAAATAAGCCTCTGATTGATGAATGTATGTTTATCACAAGAGATAGGACAAGAGGATTATCCAACAACAGTGCAAGAGAAAGTTGCCCAACTTGCTACCATGGTCAATGTGAACTTATTTTATTTTGTCAATTGAATATTAACTTAGAAAAATGATCTTAATTAGGGCATATACATAAACCATATATCCATCATAGTTCCATTATGGTTTTCTCTGATTATGTGTTTTTATAATAAGTACACACTGTAATCTTCATTACAAATAAAGAAAAACAGAAAGAATCAGGGAAATGTTTACAATAGATCTTGAAATTCAAATTTAGAATAATAACTTTTCTGATTATAATAATAATAGTGGCATGAATGAATAGAAAAAAATAGAAAAGAAGAAAATAAGTACCATTATATTACTATGAATGAAAATCTACTTAACTTCATTCGTGAAATAGACTATAGTTTGCCTCTATTTTAAGGTTATCTCTTTAACCTATTCTTGTTGATGATATCTTAGCTCATAAAAATTTAGTATAGTACAAAAAATCAAAACTATTCAAAAAGTCATATCCAGAGACCTGTCACTACTTCCCCATTCATTCCATTCTGTCTCCACCCATCTCTGTGTCTATAGCCAATCTCATTTGTTTCTCTTTATTTTTTTAAATTACAGATTCATGTATATTTTTGTGTTTTCCCTTCTATCTTATAGAAAGCTTTAGTATAGTATACATATTCTTTTGTACTTTGCTTTTTTCACATTAAAAAAAAATCACATCACATCACTTTCCAGAAATATCACTTATTCTTTTACAGAACTGCATAGTACACTACTGTGTGGATATAATAGGATTTATTCAATTGATCACCTATATATTAATAACTACCAATACATTGTAATACATTGTAAATAATGCTGCAGTGAATAATCTTGAACATATATATTTTCATATATTTGGAGGTATATCTTCAGGTCAAATTCCTATAAGTAGATTGTTGAGTCAAGAAATAAATATACATAAATTATTAGATACTTCCGAATTTCTTTCTGCATTAGTTGTTCCGATTTACATCCTAACCAACAAATGATGAAAGTGCCAATTTTCCCACAGATCCATTAATTAAATGTGCTGCCTGGGTTCTCCAAAGAGGCAAAACCAATAGGATATATGTGTGTGTGTAAACATACATACATACATACATACAAAGAGATTTATTATGAGGGATTGGCTTGCACAAATGTGGGGTATGGCAAGTCCAAATTCCAAGGGCAGGCTGGAGACTAGAAGTGCCAATAAGAAGGATGTTAAAGTTATGAGTCTGAATACCTTAAACTGTTAGCTCAAGAAGGAGTGAAGGGTGTAGTATTGAGGCATAATTCCTTCTGATCCTTGGAACCCTCAGTTCTCTCTTTTAAGACCTCTAATTAGATGAGGTCCACTCATATTATGAATTAAATACTTCCAAAGCAACAACTAAGCCAGCGTTTGACCAACAACTGAACAACATAACTTAACCAATTGACCAAAATCAATCATCTCATACATCAAACATTTTTAAACATTAAAAAAAAAATTTTTTTTTATTTTTAAAGAAGCTTTAGATTATATATGTGTTACATAAAAAACATAAGGAATTCCCATATGCCCCACACCCTCCCCCTCCCACACTTCCCGCATCAACAACATCCCTCATTAGTTACAATTGGTGAACACATATTGAAACATTGCTACTAACCATGGAGTGTTCAAATCATCAAACTTTTACATTTCTGTCAGTTTGAGAATTAAATATTATCTCAATTTAGTATTAATGTGCATTTCTCTTATAAGTGAGATTGAGTATTTTTCATATGGTAAAGGACTAGTTTTACAAATTTGGTTGTGAATTGTCTATTTACATATTTTGCAGTTTTCTATTGGGCTTTGTATTTCCTTTCAGATAATTAAGACAATTACGTTTTTTATGTCAACTTGGCTACATTAAAGTGCCAGTTGTTTGGTCACTTGCCTAGTTGTTACCCTGGAAGAATTTTGTAGATGGGATTAGCATCTGAAATCAGTTGAATTTTAGTAAAGAAGCTTACCCTCTGTAATGTGGACCTCATCCAATCAGTTAGAGGTTCTCAAAGGCTGAACTGATAGTATAAAAAATCAGAAGGAATTCTGCCTTTAGACCACACCTTTCACTCCTCCCTGGCCTCTTCCAGACTCAGACCAAAGACTTCACCATACTCCTCCAGGAATTTCCAGCTTCCCACCTGCTATAAGGAATTCAGACTTGCCATTTCCCACGAGTGCATAAGCCAGTTCCTTTTAATAAATCTCCTGTGTGTATGTATATGTACATGTATATGTATGTATATATATGTGCATATGAATATATGTATGCACATACGTATATCTTGTTTGTTATGTTTCTCTGGAGAACTCTAGTACAGAGTTACATAATTACATATGATTTTTGTCTCTGATAATTTTCATGCCTTTTTCTCCCAAATAGTCTTTGATATCATCAAAATCAAGTTGACACAACACTTATTTATGATAAAATTGCATGAGTATTTTGAAGTAAAGTATGGAAGCAGCCTAAGGTATAATTACATAAATACCTTTTTATAAAATAAAAATTGAGTGAGTTTGAATTTTATGAAATATTCTTGACCAACCATTAAAATAATTACACATTGAATACACTGATGGATTATGTTGCTATGCTTTCTCACATTAAATTTTACTTGAATTACTCAACTTAATTTTACTTAAGAATTGCAATATATTGCTTCAAGTGTCTGCAGTTTCTCATCATTCACACTGTGTTTGTCAGACTGTGGTAGGGTGGATTATCTTTACATTTTAAACTAATTGTGAATTTTATGTCTTTTCTTTGCTCTGGAAAAAATAGATAAAATCTATGTGTTTCTTCCTAAATTGCTATTTAAAAAACTCACATGTGAAATTATTTATATCCATCTATTAGCATTGAATGTATTTCGTTCCTTTCATAAAGTTTCTGACTCATTCTCACCAATAATTCACATGCACATTTGTTTCTTATTGAATCAAATGTGGTCTTTCAGGTTTTTGTTTTGTTTCTAAACTTTATATGTCATATTTCATTAACATTATCTAATGTGTTAGCAGAAGAAATTCATCGAATTCTACTTTTTTAAAGCCTAATTCTTTGGTATATTTTATCCCATTTCAAATCCATTAGGTTGTGAAATGGTGTTTCTTTCAACTCCCTTGCTAGAATTATGACCAATACTAACTTATGGGGTTACAGGGGAAGAAAAGAAATCTAGGTGACTTTCATTGCTGTTTTTAAAAAATCCATTATTATTTTCCTCATTATATTCTTTGTTGTATTTTATTGTTCTTTTCCTAGATTAAGTTATGTGCTAAATTTATATTTTTTCAATAGAAATTTATCAAAGTTTATAGATTTTCCCTTGAATTCAAACTTAGCTGAATTAAAAAATCTTTTATAAATTTCTTTTAAATATTGAATGTTTATATAATATTTATGGCTTAATTATTTTCTTAGAGAAATTCAGTTTTCCCCACACTTTTTGTGAGTCTATCAAATAATCTTTGGTTTTCAATTAGAACATTATAGCCAATGACTAAATGGAAAAGTAACACCACATTCTTTTATTCTGTTTGCTCACCGATAGTAGCCTATGAATGAAAGTAGGCGGTGGTAATGTGGATAGAGGCAACGTCAATAGAGAAATATATCTTTATACAAAACATTTGTTCTTTTTCTTTGGAAAAAGGGAACTTCCTATAATTTACTATGGCAGTATTATAATATGTTTTATAAAATAATATCATAGCTAGATTTAGAGTCAATATATTATAGTATCAATAATTTTTTTGACAAATGGTGCTGGCACAAGTGGAGATCCACATGCAAAATAATTAAATTGAAACTCTACCTCACAACATATACCAAAATTAACTCAAATTAGTTAATGGCTTAAATATAAAGCTAAAACCATAAAGCTCTCAGACAAATAGGTATAAATCTTTGTGACATTGTCCTAAGCAATATTGATTTAGATAAGACACCAAAGCACAAGCAATCAAAGAAAAGTGATAAATTTGATTTAAAAATTAAAATGTTTTTTCTTCAAATGACACTATCAAATAAATGAAAAGACAGCCCACAGAATGGTAAAAAATATATATTTGCAAATAATAAACCTCATAGATGTCTAGCATCCAGAATATATAAAGAATCTTACAAAGTAACACCAACAAAGAAAAATAATCCAATTAAAAATTGGGTTTGAATAAGCATATCTTCATGACCAACAAGCACATGAAAAGATGCTTAACACCATTCCTTATTATAGAAAAAGGAATCAAACCACAATGATTTCAAATCAAGTACGTTGGCTATAATAAAATAAATGTGAATTATAACACGTATTGCTGAGGATCTGAGAAACTGGAACCCTTATACATTGCTGGTGGTAATGTAAAATCATGTAGTCTCTTTGGAAAAGGCTTGGAAGTTTCTCAACATGTTAAACATTGAGTTATTATTTGAGTCTGTGATGTGGATTTAATTGTGTGCCCTACTTTGGACAAGCTCTTGGTCTTGGAACACATTCTGGTGGGTGTGGATTCACTGTAAATATGATCTCTTCAAGATGTTAAGGGTGGGCCAAATGAAACAGGTTGGTCCTAATCTAGATTTCTGGAGTCCTTTATAAGCAGAGGGAAAGACAGAGAAGGCGTGAACGAAAGACATACGAGAAGGGAGAAGACACTGCCATGTGCATTGCTATGTGACAGAAAAGCCAAGGAATCCCAAAGATTATCAGCCAGCTAAAAGAAATTGGTGCCAGGAGGAAGCAAGCCTTTTAGCCTCTGAAATCATGAGCCAATAAATTCCTGTTAATAACCTAAACCATTGTATGGCATTTGTTTAAGCTGCTAGGATATTAAAACACTCCATAATTCCACTCCTAGGTATATACCCAGGAAAAATAAAGACATACGCTCCTGTAAATATTTGTATGTAAATGTTCATAGTGTTGCAGTTCATAATAACCCAGAACTGGAAAGAACCCAATTGTCCATCATCTGACGAATATATAAACAAAATGTGGCATTTCCATAGAATGGATAAAAATGAATTTGAGGAGCCCAGCTAATGCATGCTACAATATGGATAAACCTTGAAAATATCATGCTAAGTGAATGAAGCCAGACAAAAAATGCCACATATTTTATGATTCTATTCATATGAAATGTAGAAGAGAAAATGCATAGCAACAGAAAGCAAGTTAATGGTTGCCAGAGCTGGGTGAAGAAGGAGTAGGGAGTGACAGCTTACGGGTAAAGCATTTATTATTGGTGTAATGAAAACATTCTGGAAATCAGTTAGTGGTGATGGTTGCATAACCTTGTGAATGTGCTAAAAGGCACTGAATTGTATACCTTAAAGGGTAAATATTATGGTATGTGAACTATATCTCAAAAATATGAGGAAAAGGATAGTGCAATGTGTGTGTGTGCAACTGTTTATGTGTATGTATGTTTCTGTTATGATGATCTGTAACCTGAAGTATCAAGAGATGTACATTTACAAATCAGGTTTTCCTCAAGTGTTTGTGGAATTTGTCAAAATTAATGAAATTTCAAATGAGGTATAGAGAAAAAAATTAAAGTTTCAAATTATGGATTTTGCAGAAGGACTATACTTAATGGGGAAAAGAAAAGAAAGGAAGCTAGGAAACTGCCACCAAGAATCTCTGAAAGATGTGTCACTGCAGTCATCTATGTTTTAACGATAGGCTAAAATCAACATGGACATGCCCTTGTGTTTAATCCTAATGAACATCTGTTTAACTTCTACATGGTGAGCTTGCTAACAGTACTCATTTATGTTATTCCATTATTCATTTGAGGATTTACTTAATTTGTTAACATATGTTTACTGAGCATGTGTACCACACAGTGGTCTATGCATAAGAAACAAAGTATTTAAAAAGTAAAATCTCTGCCCTTCATGAAACTTACATTTCAGTGGGGGTGGGCAAGCCATAAATTAAGTGTATAATAGCGACTTATACGGTGTTTCAGATAGTCATTAATTCTGTGGAGAAAAATAAAGAAGGCAAATGGAGAAGGAAGCTGGGGTCATCAAGGGGTGGATGAGGTTTTACATTCACTTTCAAATTTAATTTTAAATAAGCATATTATTTTAAATCCAGGTATCAAGGGAGGCCTAACTAGAAAGATTCATTTGAGAAGAGACTTAGAGGTCATGATGGGCATTTAAGCCTTTGGGGCGAAGGCTGTTTCAGGCATAGGAACAGGGGATATAAATGGCTGAGTCTGGAGCATGCCTCTAATATATTATGAGAACTTGCAGCCTGAAAAAGCCTCAGCTTTTTACAGTGTTTTCTAAGCACACAAATGAATGCTAATATGATCAATTAATTATTCATCAAAGTACTACCTTGTACTTTATATTCATACCTGCGTTAATCAGTGGTTTGGGACTATATGCAATCAGATATACCTTCTGCAGTGGACACAATTCTCTATGGTGAAAAATACCACATGAGATTTTACATGGATTCAACTGTGTTTAATTTCCACATATTCAATTTCTCTAAGAGTTAGTGATTAATAGAAGCCTGGATACTTTACCTATATTCTTTCTCTCTCTCTTCTTTTTTTCTCCTGAAAAAGGGCTGAGGAAGTGCCTCATGGTTTAAGCTTTGCTCCATTTGCCTAATTTACAGTCATGGGATTTATATTTATAATTTTCCTGTCATCAAGTAATAGGATTACACAAAATGATTTAAAAATTAACATCATTTATATGTTGTGAAATATAAGTAATCCATAATGCATTAATTAAATGTATTGAATTGTTATTCTTATTATTCCAAATAACCTATTATCTATCTTTGCTTGCATCCTTCATGAGTCAATACAATTTAATATAAAATTATAATAAGAATATGAGGGTAATGCTGTTTTCACCCATTATTCCTCCTCTGGTTTTCAATAATACAATACGTTCTCACAGTTGTGACAGCTATAAAAGGATGTATAGAGCTTATCTTAAGCAAGCTTCATAGATAAAATTGGTAAAGTAATTTTGCTACCACAGAAAGGTTTTTAAGTCATTTACTTTTATATGTGAAATGAATTAAACAAGCAAGATTGCAAGTTGACACACTGGGAGTTTTATTCCTTTTGCCTAATGTAACATATTACTCCTACCTGAAATAAGAATATTCAGTTATAGTTTTCCTTTTATTTTTTTCTTTTAAAATATCTAAAGGTTTAGTTAACAATACCTATCATTCTGTGGAAATTTCCTTTTTCTAGGCAATGTGTTTTGTATACAGATCAGCACTTTCACACATCATATAAAACTCAGTCTGTCATAACTAAACCAGGAAGATTTTTCTATGATAACATAAACTGTCTGTATACAGTCGGAATTTTTGTAGACATTAAAGAGTCAATAAATATTAATTTAAGTGTAAGACATAAATAGCTTTCATAAGAACCTTGAAGGTGCAGAAGAAAATAATTTTCAATGACACATATCCCATCAGTAATTTGTACTGGAAACAATTTATTCATACATCATTCTTTCATCATACTTTCTAATCATAAACACAGGGTGGGATACTATATTTAATTGTAAAATTTAAGACAAACACCAAATTATGACTTTTTAAAAAACTATTGTATAACACTTCATCTACTTGGATATTGTTTTAAAGAAAATATAGGGCTTTTAGAAATAAAATGATGTATTGTTGAAAGCATTTAGGATTGTTGAGGTTCTGATAGAGCCTCTTCATATGTTTCATCAGCTCATAGTAGAGAACTATCACAATATGTTCCAGATTTATGCCTTTGAGTTTTTGAGCAGTTATAAGCAGCCTTATTGGTTACTTATGCAGGTGCCATCTGCTGATGAATGGCATTTACTAGATATGTAGAGTAAAATATATACTTAATTTTTAGAAAAACTTAAACAAAAAGTGCACAATTACTAGGAGATATCATATCAACTAACTCTCTATGGTTTAGATAGCTTTTCTAAATTAAGAAAAGAGCTTATTTACCTGAAAAGCATTGTTAAATAAATTCAAATTTTGTTTCTAGGAGTTTTCATAATAATGAATTTTATTTTAAGCATGAATATCCTCCTTTATACAAATATTATATAAGTGAACTTGAAAAATCTTAAAAGAAATTCTTTCAATATGACTTTACTTCTTTTATTTTTAAACTTGCTTTTCATCACCACTAGGTGGAACCAGTAAACCTTATAATTTATATTAAAGCATTTTTGCCCTATATGTAAATGCCATTAACTCTTTAGTTAAAAATCTGGGAAAAAGCTGAACACCCAAATTCCTCAACTCTGATGATGTACTTCAAAGATTGATTAATTACTAATCTACCATTACTGTGGACAAATGATACTTCAACACAAAATTAAAAACAATAACAACAACAAAATCCAAATGGATTAAATATACCAAGGGAAACATTTTCAAACTTCATTTAGAGGGTTGACTTTTTTCAATCTATCCGTATTCTCAGTTGATAGCATGCTCTAGAAAAGTAAAGGAACAAGTAAGAGGACTGATAGGCAAGAGTAACATTCCTGAATCAATCCATAGCTTCATTTTATGGTCAGGAGATTGAGAGCCAGGAAATTTAGAGCTAGTTTCTGATCCAAAATATCATGCTCTTAGTTCCAATGAAAAGAATAGCATTACTGGAGTAAAGTATAGGAGGCAAGTGGAAAGCAGGGTGCTATTTTGAAACACACACACACAAACAGGCATATAACATCAAAAGCCTTGAATGAATTTTCCTAATGTTGGGGATAATTGTAGCCACTGTAGTTGACAAGGCGATACTCAGAGAGTAAGGAGATTCAGAAGAAGAGAAGGAAACCAAGGATAGGTGCTGAAGAAGCAACATTTTTAATCAAAAGATCTGGAATGATACTATTCTGCATATATCTAATCAAAGAGTTTATTCCAAGATGCAGATTTGCCCAAATTTATCAATTGCCACAAATTTTAGTAATAATGGGACTAAAGATTTTCTACTGAATTGAGCAGCAATGTTTGTGATGCTGGTAAGAGTTGTTTTAGGAAGTAGAACAGATCTAGTAGAACCAATTTTTGTGAATTGATTATTAATTCTTGAAAAGGGATATATTTTCAAGAATCTTGAAAAGGGATGCTTTTTCAAGAATCTTTCTTTTGAATAGAAGAAAATATATTGCTGTTGCTGAAGCTGAGAAAGATGTGTGCAAGTTCAGCTATGATTGGAAATAGACTATAGAGGGAAAGTGTGTGCTAGATATAAAGGGAGGAAACTTACAGAGTGAGGATGATTTGTCTTTCGTAGAGTCTTTAGAAAATATGAGAAGGATTGTGGCCTATGCAGATGTTTGAAGCTAAGGTGAGCTCAGTCAAATAACTAATAATTATTTTCTAGAAGTATAAGATGAAATATACTTTTAAATAGAAGCAAATCTTGGTAAGTAGATGATTGAGGAAAGTGTTGAAGGTTAGAATTATCACCGTGCAGTATAAAAGAAATAAATAGCTGACAAAGAAATACAGTATGATTGCTTTGAGGACCAAGCAATAGTTTGACATTTATTTATAAAGATTAGAGTTGTGCTCAGCAAAACATACATGGAATGGAAAAGTCACATTAGAATAATGGAGGTTTTGGGTTCAGAGTAATTATGTCATTTACAAGAGAATTGTGGAATGGAGTCAGAAGCAAATAGTAAGGGGTGATAGATGGTCAGAGGTATCAATATGAAGGGAAAATTCTAGAATAGAAAACATGGCCTGTGTGGTTAAATAAATTAATCCATGTTTCTCTCTGAACATTTAGAAAATTAAATGGAAATACACATTTATGCTTTAAAGATTTTTACATAAATATGCAGATATAATCAAAGTGAATTTTTCCTTTTTTTAAAATCATGCATATAATTGAATTGAATCAATAACTGACTTATAGATTAATTTAATCATAGTCATGATAGTGAGTTGGTCCCTTGGGCTAAAGCAGGATTAGTTAATGGACCCTTTAAGCAGAATATTGTTGATGAGTCACTGTGTCTTCATTTTAAGTTTTTTTTTTTTCTCTCTTCCTTTTCAATGAAAATGTCAGCAAGCTAGAAATTGATCTACCATACAAAAGCACATCACTAGAGTTGAAACCTCAGTTTTTTCATTTAAAATGGTAATTATGCCTTAGTGTCCAGAGACCAGAACATTAGCATAATAGGGGGCAAACTCGTCATTATCACTCATGATCTACCCCAGCTCTAAGGAATTGTAGAGTTAATTAAGAAATCAAGATATCATTGTCAAATTGGGTTATTCATAGGTCAAGGGGAAAAATGCAGAAAAGGTAGCTGTAAATCTTTTAAAAAGTAAAAATTAAAGGAAAGAAAAAGAAGGAAACTGCTGAATAAGCCACATGAGCTAGAGAAATACAGAAAGTAGAAGCTCTTTGGCAAATCTTTACATTTATTTACATGTTCTTCATCATCTGTAATATTTCAGAATCAAAGATAAAATTTAAAACATCAAGCCTTCAAATCTCATCCTTTAATTTTTTGAAATCTCTAATTCATGAAAAATAAATCCTTCTGCATCAAATTCATTCATTTACAAGCACACCCCATTCAAACTGTTTGAAGTAAACAGTTGGTTAAGGCAAAGTTATTTCTCTTTGAAGCAGTTATGACTTCTAGTACAACAAATAAGAGAAAATATAACATAACACATTTCAAATACGGGAATTACCTCACCCAACTTGAAAATCCAGGGCTATGGCTGGTTTAAGTTACTTGTTAATTAGTGTTCTGGGTCCATTTCTCTATGGTTCTTTTTACTGCAGTTCCTTTCTTTCGGCTTGGCTCCAGATTACTTTCCTTGATGCCAACGACGTGTCTGAGACAGTTGTAGGTCTCCTGTCTGCAGACCACACTACGCTGAGCAAGTGAAGGCTGCTCTCTCCAGCACAAATCCTGTTCCTCATTCTGATGGGATCAACCTGGGCCAGTCACTGTGGGAACAGAAACTGAGATCACTCGGAATTTCCTGGTCCAGGATGGTTCCTACTCCTACAGATAGAGGTGGATTCAATCCCACCCCGATAGGAGTGAAATGAGTGTGGGAATATGAAGCCAGAGAAGAGGCATATCGTGAAGTTCTTTGTTACCATTTAGAGAAATGAAGAGTCAGCAGTCTTGTACCAGAGGCAGCAGACAGGCCCACCTAGGAAGAAGGCAACCGGCAGGTTGTGCATTGTCTCTGAAGAATGTAAAAGCAACACTAAACCCAACTAAGAGTTGCTCTACTTGCTATTATAACCATGTTCTGGAAATTCTAAACACAGTCACTAATCAACTATTCCCCCCTAAAAAAATGTTGTTGATCTTACTAAATTTTATTTTAACATTTGTGCAATTTACAATGATAAAATTCACATAATCAAGTATACAGCTTGATGAGTTTTGACACATGTATGCACCTATATTCCACTAACCCCCTCATCAAAATAAATTCCCCTCACCTCTGAGTTTTCTTCTGTCCTTTTCTAGTTAAGTTGTGCTAACCCCCAGATCCAACCACATTTAAAAGTACTATTATCATAGATTAGTGATGCCTGTTACACAGTTTCATATTAATATTATTCACACAGAGTATGATCTAGTTTCTCATGCTGAACATAATATTGTTGAGTATCAGCATTTGTTCTGTTTGATTGTTGAGTGATATCTCATTGCATGAATACAGCACAATTTGATTATCCATTCTTCTGTTTATGGATATTTGCCTCTCTCTCTCAGTTTTTGGCTATCATGAATAAAACTACTATAAACATTTTCATTTCCTTGGAGTAAATATCAAAGAGTATACTTTCATACTTGCATGGCCATAAGATAGGTCTATGTTTAATTTGTTAAGAAACAACAACAACACAAAAAAAAACCTTCCAGGAGTTTTTCTAAGTTTTTGCTCCATGTTCAACAGCCCTGAAAATTACATGTGTTCCAATTGACTCACATCCTTGCTGGCATTTGTTACTATAGATCTACTCAAATTGAGGCTTTATAATGGTATGCATATTGTGGGTTAAATACACATTTTTTAATGATTAATAATGCTGAGCACAACTTAGGTTAGACATCCTTCTTTTTGTAGAGCTTTTTAAGGTAATAACTCCTCAAATTCTACAAATGATGTTTGCACACTTGATTACATTAAAAACAAAAGAATGAAAAAAAAAAATCTCACCTCTCCTCTCAGCAGCTTTCCCTTTTCAGAATCTTGGCTTCTCTATTCTTGATTTCTTGAGCAGCCATCAGAAGCCTTTAATGAAATATCTTTTAAATTTTGGTTTATTTGCAACACTTGTTAATTTTAATTGATCAGCGGAAGAGATGGCGACAGCATTTGTCTGCTATGACATACCTTGTCTGAAGTCCTTCCTCATTCTTATTCACTAATTTTTGTCTAAAATTGTTTTTATTTTAATTCCAGAATTTTTTTTTCTGTACTTGGATTGCCTTCATTTTAACATTTTCATATTTATCTGTCCCTTCTAACAGTTCTATTTCACTACATATTTCACTTACTTTAAACCTCTGTTTCAATCTTATTTTACCAGAAAGACTTTCTTAACTGCCCTATTAAAAACAGTAAAATTGAATCCCTTTTGTCCCTTTATGTTGTTGATTTTTAATTCAAACAGTTATTGCTCTGGATACAGTTTATGATTATTTTTTTATTTACTCATATTCTTTCTCAACCCTCTGTGCCTTACTAATTTGCAAGATACATCATATCTGAGATTCCATTATGTTCTTCTTTGCTGTGTCCACACCCATATAGTATGGGCTTGATAAGCATTAACTGAATGTAACAATTGCATTCACAATCAAATGCATGCTTGTTCAGTCACATTGTTCTTCCAACTTATGGGTAGCCTCTATACTCCATTGAATTGCAGTTACTGTCACAGGCCCTTGATCTTTTGTGGCTACACCCTGAGATAACCTAAGAGGTAAGACACAGACATCGCATTCAGCTTTGGCTAGCCTCTGTGGGGAGGAGTGAAGACCTGGCACACTTATGGTTGGGCCAATGACACTGTCCCTCCTTGAGCCCAAGATTCCTAACGGGCAAGCTCTTTCAGGCCTTGCAGCTTTCCACTCCTTTCTTGCTCTCTCTAAGGCAGCTTGCTAGGGGGATGTCTAGCCAAGGCATAGAAACCTTTCACCAATCTCTCTCTGTTTGTATAGACTCCTATGAGAGCCCCAGATCTCAGATAAACCCATTTGCCCTTGGTTCCAGCATCCCTTCAGCTCAAGAGAAGCAAAATACTTGGAATTCTGAGTAAAGGGAAAAGTATCTTCATTTGCTTTGTTGCTAGACTCTATTTTATTTTTTACCTTCTAATGAAATCTCCCTGATTACCTGTCCTCAGGTTCAAAGCCTGATGTCTTAGTCTGAAATCAGTAATATTTATTTTCTGAGTATATCGGCATAAGAAGAGAAATTGTATTTGGTGTCTCATGATTTTTATCTAGTCATAAGTTACACTTTTGAGTGAGCTAGCCCTGCCTTGAGCTTGATTTCAAATAGCGAAACATGTACCTCCATTTAGTTTGGATCATCAGAGCCACCTCTAGTTTCCCCCCAAAAAATCTTCTGCTGCTTCTGCCCTTTCAGGCCGCATAATTTACTAGCAAGGCATGTATCTCCGTATGGCTTAGATGATAAGAGCTGGCCTTGGCTTCTCCAAATGGCTCTTGCCGCTTCTGCTTTCCAAGCCTTTAGTTTGGAACTTTTGTCTATCCCCAGTATTGGTGGGAAAGCCCTATTCCTCCCCTCTGGGTCACAGTAAAAGCAAGAGCCCTGATCCACTTGTGCTTCCCCTCTTCCCCATGGATTCTCACAGGTGCCTAGGTAAAGTAAGCCCCAGGCCTCTCTGTCTTCCTCATTCTCCCCTCCACCCTTCCAGGACCTATGATCTAACAAAGCTATCATTTCATGAATTCTAAGATGGCTGGCTATCTGTGTTTGCCCCTTATCACCTGAAGAACATCCATATAACATCCAAAACACTTAGAATGACCCTCACATCCACACAATTCAAATCTCAATTATAACAATTATAGAAATTATCCTGTGTAATCTTATCATATGTTTATGTGACTCTCTTCCTGTTCAATAATATATTCATTGCATATTGCAACCACGTATCAATTATCTCTCAATTTAAATCAACTGAATATTAAATAAATTAGATAGAATCTGAGGGAAGAGTTTCAGTTTGGAGTGCTCCTGAAGGTTCAATTATCAAATGTCTTTAGTTGCAAGACCCTGGTTAGCAACCTTATAAGAGCAATTAAAATCTGACTTTCTGCATATAATTTTGTTCCATAAAGTTAATTAGCAAACATTTATTTTTTGTTTCCTTTTTAGACACCCAGTACTTAAAGGCACAGTGGTCAATAGATATTATTTTGGTGAAATAAGGTATCCTAAGAGGGACACCAATATTATATATTTTGTACCTTTTTCCTAATTCTTAACCAAGTTATCACTGTGAAGAACTCCAGATTTGATACAGCAGAGTACATTTGCCAGGGGTATTTTAACAAACTTTCAAGCTGTCATTGTATGGGAGATGCATTAAAAAGAAGTACTGAAAAGAAAAGGGAAGAAAAGGAAAGAAAGCAATACAAGAGAAAACAAGACAACTTTGAAATGCCACACCTAATAAGGCAAGCTAGGTTCTGAGACTGTTACAAATACTTGATACTTTATTGCAGCTTGCCATGAAATGATCTGGACAGTTTTGTCAGCATATTAGAAAATAATATTATAAACATACCCAGAAGAGAATGACATGAAACATTTTATTCAACAAAATCAAGAATCCCTCTAATTTACAGTTATTGTGTTTTTTAAATTTAAGCTAATTATTGCACTTTTTATTATTCCACTTCAATTGCTTCCTACTCTCAATGTAAAGCAACAAAAGTTGAAAGAATCATTTTGATTTTAATCAATTAAATTACATTAATTAGTTCAACAACCGTTTTCATTATTTCTTAATGAAAGATTTTATAGTCCATTTGCTTGATACTGTTGCAGTAGATGTGCTAGTTTATTTGAGGTTTTAAACCTAGAAATACTTTTTAAATTACATTGTCCAAAGTAATAATGATATTGATATTTACTAATTATCATCAATAATTGATGAATTAATTTGAAACCACTGTAGATTCAGCAGTGTAGATTCTTAAGTACTCATAATATCCTCACATTACTACTAATAATGCTCAGAGTTGTTTTGAAGTTCTGACGACTTAGAAAGCAAAGCATGGGTGCTTATATATGGGCTAAAGAAACATTTATAAAGATTTTATGATGATGAGTTATAAAAATATATTTCCCAAATGAAATAATTTCAATTTGAATTGTATCATACATTATTATTTTCAATACAAATGCCTCATACTCCATCATTTTAGCTATATAAAGAAACAGAGAAACAAGAGCTATCTAGAGATGCATTGCATTATTATTCCCTTACAGTGCTCTTAAAAGATCATATTCAGTGCTGAAGTTTGGAATAGGTATAATTTATAACCAAGTCAATTTCTATCATGTCCTGTTGGAATACATATTGCTAATGCCACCAAAATCTAGAAAATATTTCCTTTCAAAACAAATTTATCACCCTGTTATTGAATTTAAAACATAATTTTATAAAATATTTTGAATACTATAATTTGAAGTAATTTTGTAGTTATATTACAATTAGGAATCCACTGCTAGTATTATTTTCAACTTTGTTGGTGATCTTATGATATACCCCAAACAAAGATATATCATTTAAATTTCTAAATTATAGTTTAAAATTAAATGTAATTAAGCACATAAAATTATGAATCTATAAATAATCATTATCAAATATATTGTAAGATGTTGGAATCTGGGTTATCACAAAATAAATTCAATAAAATGAAAGCCTAAGGAACTCCATGTTGGAATCACAAACTGAAACAAGGAAACTAGAAAGAGTAGAGATCTAATTTTTAAATATTTTTTATCTGTGATTGAAATTGAGGTTTGGCCTTCCACAATTAAGTCAATGTCTATATTAAAACACAGTAGTGTGGGTTATTGACAGAGCATTTTAATGAAACAATTGCCATTTCCCTGGGAACCTTTATCATTACTCTGAATCCAAGTCATTAAAAAAGCAATACTGTCAGCAAAGACTTTTCAGTCTGATTGGCTTAACTCTTGCTAATAGAATTTTAGTATTATTAAACTTTACATATTCATCAAAAAGAGTGGAATACAATGGTACTTTCAAAATGTAAAAGTTGCTGATTAATTTTTATATTGAGCATTCATAAACATTTTAACAACACATGAATTAAATTCCATTCACCAGCTATTTTCATGAAAAAGCGAGATTCTATTATATAAATAAAACTTTGTCTTTTATAACTTTGAAAAATAGTAAGGACAAATACTAAATTTTTCAACAAAGAACATCTTATATCCAGTGAATTTCATGAGTCATTCAATAAATAATCTCTATTAATCTTTTCAGTAGTTAGAAATAACTATTTAATTTTATTTTTCATTGAAAAATATTCAGCACAATAAGATTTTTTCAGGATAACAAGTCTAAGAGGTAAGTGTAAAATGAATATAACAACAAATTAGTGAGCTAAAATCTAATTTTCAATTAACCTCTTTTTATTGATGATAAAAATTTCTTGATATTAGATGCATTAATTGTTATAAATAACCTTGGATGATTGTTTGTTGTCATATAGTCAAGGATCTATGCATCATAATCTGCTGATATTTATTAGGCAAACTCCATATATTCACCAATTAATTACAAAAGAAGAAACTAATAAAATTATTGTAGAATCTAATTGTGATTAAATTATTTTTTATGTTGGGCATTTTGAAATTTACATCTGCTTTTATTCTAACAACAATATTGGGACATAGGTGTTCCTAGTCTAATTTGACAATCCTAATTATATGCTTAGGATTCATATAATATGCCATAAATTATAAAATAAAAATTAAGACTTAAATCCAGAGCTTTCAGTACTAAAGTTTATATCTTTCCCAATGGAGATATTGTGTTGGTTTTTATGTAGCTTATCTTTAAGGAAGATTTCTTTGAGAGCATAACAGAAATGGAGCCAAAAAAATATACAAACATTAATTTTAAAAGCACAGTAATGCAGAATATTATGAGCTCTTAAAAACCAGTATAAAAACAAATGCAAACCAGTTTAAAAATAGGTAAAATTCTTCACCAGTCACTTTTTTGGGGAAAAAAACTTTGTATGGCACACCTGTATATCCTGTGTCACATTTTGTTCTGGACTATATTTTCAAGCATATTACTTGAATGCTTGTACTGTACACAGTAAACAGCTTGGAGATAGAGATAATGTCTTCCTCTAAGCCAGAGGGTAAAGTTTTTTCCTAAACACTATAATAAAGATAATGTTTTCCTCCCAAAGCGGAGCAGTCTTGCTAGCAGAACCCAATAAAAGCTTTAGAATCCTCAGCGATTCAAAATGACTGTGTTTGCTGCACCCATCTAGGCCTCTGCATTGCCCCAAAAGGACACAAGGGACAAAAGCAACCAATGCCAACATGAAGCTCATGCTGTCTGCTATGAATATTAAAGTACTGTGCTCTTCCCAGATTCTTTTGTCTTCTGCCAGACTCTATATACAAAAGGACAAATATTGCATGGTCTCACTAATATGAACTAAATACAAAGAATAAATGCATGGAGTTTAAACCTAGAGTGTAGTTTATTAAGAGATAAGAGGAGGGCTGCGAAGGAGTACTGATACTTAATGTATGTAGAAGTTTTAATTAACTTGACTGTAAAAGTGTGGAAATGGATAGAGTTGATGGTAACACATTACAGTGAGTAGCAGCTGGTTTATAAATGAGATTGTGGCTGAAAAGGGTAGTCTAGTGTATCAGTCTGCCAAATGGGTGCTGATGCAAAGAACCAGAAATCTGTTGGCTTTCATAAAGGGTATTTATTTGGGGTAGAAGCTTACAGTTACAAAGCCCTAAAGAGTCCAACTCAAAGTTGCTTTCTCACCAAAGTAAATTGCCATGTGTTGAAGCAAGATGGTTGCTGATCTCTACCTGGTCTCTCAGGGCTTCCTATGTGAGTCTCTGGCATAAGGCTCTTTTCTTTCTGGGCTTCTCAGCTGCTCAGGTGCTCTGCTCTCTTCAGCTGCAAACTATCAGGAAAATGACTGCTCTCTCCCTGGGGCCATAGGATCAAAAATGACAAAGTTCTCTCCTCTTCCATGTGTCATCTTGAGTGAGTGTCCATTTGTATCAGTCCATCAAGGCGGCAGCGACTCAACCTGAGTCACACCTTACTGAGGTGGTCAAATCAAAGTCCTAATCTTAACAGGTAATTTAATCAAGGGATCCTTGACTGAATCCAATATAATCTAAGGGTATCGCACCCAGGATAGATTAGTTTAAAAGCATAATTTTTCTCTTTTTGGGATTCATAATCTCAAACTGCCACATCTAGTGATGTAAATGTCAGTTGAAAGAAAGCTAGAGAAGAATCTAGGAACTGAGTACCACAGTGAACCCAGAGGTGGATGAAAATTGTGGTTAGTACAAATGCAAGAATGGCCTTCTGTGAATTAGAATGAATGTATGTCACTATTGCAGGGTAGTGGGAATGCGGAGAAGCATGTGAAAAATACAATTAATGTAACCTATGGGCTATAGTTAACAATGATGCTGTAATAGTAATTTCTTGCATCAATGCCAAATAGGAACTATGTTGATAATTGGGGAGTATTGAAAAAATATGCCAAATGTACACTATGGATCATAGTTAGCAGTAAGAGTCTGATGATATTATCTCATAATTTGTAACAAATGTTCCACAATGATGTGGTGTGTTGATGAAGGGGTGTTGTATGGGAATTCCACACATGGACAGGATTGTTTTGTATTTTCACAACTTCTGTAATAAAATATATTAAAAAAAAACAAAAACCATGTCAGTATAACTTGTTAGCTTACAAGCAGAGTAAAATCTTAAACACTTCACAGTCTTGACACACATCACTGAAAAATAAAATCTAAATGGCCAGTATACATTTGTAATAGTGAGCAAAAATACTATTTACAAAATTTTTGTTAAAACCATGATGAGATACTATTACATGAGCAAGATTAGCAGAAAACATTTTTTAAATAAAGTTTGATAACATAAAGTTTGGCAAGAATATGTAACAATGGGAATTCTAGTACACTACAGAGGGTGTGGAAGGAATTATTTTATAAATCCCCAAAAAATAAATATTATGTTTTAAACTAATCCATTCCTGTGGGTTTGAGGTCCATTTGACTGGATTACATCAATAGGGCATGACCCAAGTTAAGTCCCCGCCCCCTTGCTACGTCTGTTATAAACGGACTCACACAGACAGACACAGGAAAAAGGGAACTGCCAGCTTTGATTCTGCCATGTAACGGGAAAGACTCTAGTTTCGCCCATAGCTGAGTTATAAGGAGCAAAGCCCTAAGAGACAAGCCCCATGCCAGTAAGGGAGGACAGAGGATTGCTAGAACACAAAACATCCAAGAGAATGGGCCCAAAGAGCAACTCAAGAGGAGATGAACCTTATGCCTGATAGCTTTCAGATGAAGTTGGGGAGAAAACAGAGCAGCTGAGCTGGAGGAAGCTCAGAGGGGAAGGCAGAGACCAGGCAGAGATCACCCATCATCTTGCTTCAAGACGTGGCAGCTGACCTTGGTGAGAAAGCACATCTTATGGTGCCTTGACCTGGACTTTTCATGGCCTTGGTACTGTAAGCTTTTACCCCAAATAAATACCCTTTATAAAAGCCAACACATTTCTGGTACTTTGCATAGGCACCCTTTTGGCAAACTAAAACAGAGGGCAATGGAAATTAGTACAATCACTTTAAGAAACAATGTGGCATTATCTAGGGAGGTCGAAGATATGAGTTTTTATGGCTAAGAGATTTCAAAGTGAGTCGGGAAGTCATTCCAGAGGTTATGTGTATGCATGTCTCAGAAGAATCTCACTGTGTCCCCAGTAAACAGTGCCTCAAGTAGGGGTGCTCCTGGGGGCTCTAGAGACATCTAGACACTGTAGGAAGGCTAGACAACCCCAGGAAATCAACACCCCATCAGTGGGCCTTACCTTGGAATATATGATAATCCATCTCCCCCAATGTATCAGAGTTAGATTCATTTATAATTTTCCTGCATATAGTTCTTCTGCCCCATATATTTGAATCTAATTAGCACTATACTTGTTAAATACGTGTCCCAGAGGCTTAATATTCTGTCTGTTCATATGCTGGGTGTTCTGATCTCATCTATATATCATCACCAAATAAATGCTCACTAATAAACTTAAGAAACTTCAAAGGCTCTTGTTACCATTAGGCTAATTTGTCAACTTGGCCAGGTAATTGTGTCCAGTCGTTTGGTCAAGCAAACACTGGGCTAATTGTAATACAAGGACATGTATAGGCTTTATTCATTGGTGAGTTTACTGCATAGATGGCTGATTAAATCTGTATCAACCATTGGAGATTGCCCTCAGCAATGAGTGATGCTTTATCCATTCAGTTGAATGCCTTTAAACGGGAAGTGATTTCAGCATTCAGATAGAATTTCCTGGCTCATCTTTGGACAGCGAACATTTCCCAGAAACTCATTAAGGACCTTCATTGGACTTTCATCGGAGCCCCTGGTTTGCAGGCTCCCTGAGGAACCTGGATTTGCGCATCCCCAGGATCATGTGAAAGACTTATAAAATTTCGTACTATTTACAGATATCTCCTGTTGATTCTGTTTCCCTAGAGAGCCCTGACTAATACAGCTTTCATATTTTCCATGACCATGAATGAATTTAACTAGGGTTCAGTTGTCTCTGTAACATCAAAAGTCAAAAGGTCTTTTCATATTGTAGTTGAGCCCTGAATCTCAGCAGAGCTGCAGCCAGGACAACTAACAAAAGGATGATGATGGACCACGCCCATCCCAAGAAGCAGAGAGTATCTCAACTGCAAGCAAGACAATTCCAGCCTTGCTTTGCCTATAAAGGACGTTAGTTATTTGAGTTTCTGTGTGAGTGAATGTTGGTCTTCTAGTTTTGATAGAATGTCTGTGTTATCTGTGAAAGTGCCATTGGAGCAAAGACTAAAAAAAGTAAGTGTGGGCATGTGACTATCTGAGAGAAGTGCTCCAGGTGAAAGAAAATTTAAGTGTAAAACCCTTAAGGTAAGAATGTGTCTGCAGTGTTTGAGAAACCCAAAAGACCTGATACAGGTGGAGAGGTAGGGAGAAAGTTAAGAGAAATAGCCAAACAATAATCAGAGTACCAAGAGAAGATGGGCAAATAAATGAAAAAAGAAAAGTGAACTAGGTGAAGAAACATTTTATTGCACAGAACAAATGAGTTAAGAATAATAGACATTATATTTGAAATTAGAATTGTGATTAGATATATGTTGGTGCTTTGAAAAATGTGAAGAACAATAAATAAACCTTATGCAGACAGGAAATGGAGAAATAACAAAGCTGACATCTGCTTTTTCTGTAACACTAAATGTCAAAAGAGGGGGGCTCATTAGCAGAAATATGTGTTAAAAAAGATTGTGTGCCCTGTGTGACATAACCCATCAGGCTGTCCTTTACATGTGAGGATGAAAAAAGGGCATAATTTGACATGCCAGGAGTCAGAAACCGTACCATTTCTGTAATCTCTTTAGGAAAAATAACAGAGGCCACAGGATATTAATCGGCAGCAATGAGGAAGAAGATTTGTAAAATAAACAATGAATATCAATGACTATAGAAACATTAGGAGAAATTCTAAATAAGTGGTGCTAACATGAGTATGAAATAGAAAAGATATTGAAAACTCTTAATATATGAACTATTATGAGACTACCAATATAATCTGAAGCAAAATACCATTTTATTTTGACATAATTTTGAATGATAAAGGGGTTGGTTAAGCATAAAAGCAGATGGAATGGTAGGGAAAAATGATTTGTTTGCAAAAACAATAATAATAACATGTATGGAGTAGTTATAAGCCAGGCTCTGCTTTGAGAACATTTCCTTAGGGGCAGATTTTATCATCCCAACCTTATAACATATGATCTAGTATTGCCTCCAGTCAAAACCATATTTTTAAATCCCAACTGACTTCTAAGGATGAAAAATGACTTAAAAGAAAAAAATGAAAGAACCTTAATTGCAGAGCAGCCTTTACATTCATCTGAGTAATAATGATTTTGCATATACAAAAGTGATCCTGGGAGAAGCGGATGTGGCTCAAGGAACTGAGCTCCCACCTACCACATGGGAGGTCCTGGGTTTGGTTCCCGGTGCCTCCTGGAGAAGATGAGCAAGTCAACGAGCTGGTGCGATGGGCAGGTGCAGCGAGTTGATGCAACAAGATGGTGCACCAAAGAGACACAAAGAGGAAAGACAATGAGAGACACAACAAACCAGGGAGTTGAGGTGGCTCAAGTGATTGAGCTTCTCTTTCCCACATGGGAGGTCCCAGGTTCGATTCCCGGTGCCTCCTAAAGAGAAGACGAGCAGACACAGAGAGCACACAGCAAATGGACACAGAGAGAAGACAGTAAGCACAAACAATGGGTGGGGCGGGCTGTATAAATAAAATAAATCTTTTAAAAGAAAGAAGTGATCCTGGGACTTAGTTTAAGAGACAAATTGGAAGGAGGATGAATGAGAAAAGAAGACATGGGAAGGTAGGAAAAGGAATCTAGAATCTCAGTGAGAGGGTGAAGAAGGAGTATGGTGATCCGTGAGGTAAGAATGTCCAAGAAAGACTTTCAGGCATAGGGATGACAAACATGTATTTTCAACTTTGTGCCAAGGTTTTGATTCCTGACTTCTTTAGGGTCAGTATGTAAACGTGATAGAGGAACAGTTAAGAAGAGCCTTGTAGTGAATACAGAGGAGGTAGCAACTTTGGGCCAGAAGTGATTGACATTTTGTCAAGGATGCTGGGCTTTCTGCAACACAGAGAAAAAGGCTTAGGTCAATTTTATTTGGATGCTAGATAATAGAAAAAAAATGTCATCATGTTGCGAATAACTAATAACTGTAATATTTAAAACTATTTCCAACAAACAAGCATCTGTAAAGAAACCACAATGCTATTTATTATAGGAAACTCTTCCAAATGCAATATTTTATTTCCAAATGGGGGATTAGTTAAATAAGTTAGACAATCATATGATTGAATATCGTTCAGCCATTCACTATACATTAAAGAAAATTACCATAAAAGTAAGATTTTCCAGGACAAATTAAGAAAACTAGGCAAGTAGTTGTGCTATGGTAAGTGCTCACAGAGATAATGAATGTGCCCAGGGACCCTCCATATTTTTATGGTTTAGTTATGTTATAGACATTACAAGTCTTTACAACATCTAGTTTTCCTTTCCTTGTATACACAGGAATCTACATTTCTCAGCCCCTTTGCAGCTGGGTGGGCCCACATGACAAATTCTGGCCAATTGGAAATGACTGTAAACAGCATTTAGTTGCCTATGTGAGAATTTCCTGTACTTCATGCCCTCCTTTATTAATCACTTAAGATGTCTCTTATTATGAGGGTTGAATGATAAAGACTGAAGGAACTTGTATTCTTGAAGTCCCTTGAAAAGTCACTTGGAGTCACAGAAAACTTCATGATTCAGAAATAAACCTTTGACATATTAGGTAATCACCATCTAATTTTGTTTTATTTTGTTTATTTGCTTTTTAAAACCTCAGCGTTACCTCAGCTATCCCAAATAACAACATACAGTGAGAACCAGCAGCCCATTCCCTTTCCTTCCTTAAAGTTCTGGGTAGAAGTCCAAAAACTTTTCAGCCAAAGCTCCCACTGCTTCTGCTGCTCACCTTTACTCCCCATCTGACTCAGTCACAGATAACCAATTCTTCAATTTGCTAATTAACTGCCTTGATAATATATCTTTCTATTTGCTTGTTATTTATTTTTCTTTAGCTGCTATCTATCCTCCTAATTTACTGCATTCTTCTAGTTCCTTAGATACAGACCAATATATATCTTGTCATAACTTACAAAATTGTGTGGGAGAGAGTTTAAACTATAATGTAAACTATAATCCACACTTAGTGGCAATGCTCCAAAATGTGTTCATCAATTGTAACAAATGTACCACATTAATGAAGGATGTTGTTAATGTGGGAAAGTATGGGAAGGGTAGGGAGTGGGGTATATGGTAATCCCTGACATTTTTTTAATGTAAAATTTATGTAATCTAAGTATCTTTAAAAAATAAAAATGAAAGTTTTAAAGTAAAGAAAGAGGGGTTTTCTAAAAATGATCTTCATCGTTCTCAAGCTTTTAAATTCTGTTAATAAGACACTTAGTAATCAATTCAAATTCAGCTGAAGCATCTCTTCTGAGCTCAGACTCTCATATGTTACTGCTCATTTGAAATCTTAACTTAGTTGTCTTTGGGTATTTTAAACTCAACAATTTCTAAATTGTACTTGCTACCTTCTTAGGAATCTTCCTCTTCTCACCTCTTTCAGTTAGTCTACCTAATGCTAAAGATAGAACACTTCATGTCATTTTTAACAACATCTTGTCATACTCTTCACTATAAAAAAAAAACTGTGTTGATTTTATTTACAAATAAATCCATATCCTACCTACTTCCTTACGATACACCTCTACTGCCTTCATCTCAATACAAGACAATATCGCCAATTAGTAGAGATTAATGCTATAATTTCCAACTGTTCTCCTTGCTTCCACCCATTCCTTTCTATTTTCTCCATACAGCAGCCAGGGATATCTTTCTAATAAGCTGAAATCCATATTCTACTTCCTGACTACAATCTTAAAAAGCTTCCCTTTGCACATGGGATAAAACCCAATTTTCTTATTGTTACCTAAAAGCACGGCATTAGCTGAACACTGCCTTCCTTCTCTCATTACTCTCCGTACACACTGGTTTTACCAGGTTAACTCTTTTCTGATTTAGGTTATCTGTGCATGCTTTTTGCCCTCTGCCTGAAATGATGTTTTCCTAACTGATTTCTTCTCATTCTCCTTGTCCTGCTTAAATATCACCTCTTGAGAAAAATTTCCCTTACTTGCCTCTTAAATAATAGGCCCTTTCCTTTACAATGTCTCACATACCCTATTCTTTATTATTATATGTATGTGTATTCATCACTTTCTCATTTAATGGCCCCCTGGAACCTACTTTAGTAGAAGTAACAGTGTCAAGAAAGCAGGAATCATATATCTGTAAATTACTTCTTAACCTAGCATATGGTATATAGTCAGTGTGACCGTTTGAAGCTTTTTGTGGATCCCAAAACAGATAATGTTTGTGTAGTTAATCCATTCCTGTGTGTGTGGGACTCTTTGATTGGATTAGATTCAGTTGGATTCTTTGATTGGATTACTTCGGTGAGGTGTGACCCAGGATGAGTCTTGGTCTTCTTGCTGGAGTCCTTTATAAACAGGAGAAACATGCAGAGACACAAAGAGAAAAAGGGCAGAGACAGAGAAACTCTGGAAGCCTGAGAGAGAGGTTCCAGAGGCTACAGGCTGGAATCAGCAGAGCGCACAGGCATGGAAAGATTCCCCTGAGAGGCTCAAAGAGGGGAGGCTCTGAGGAAAGGAGAGAGACAAGCCATATGCCTGATCACTCTTAGCTGAGCTCAGAGAGAAAGTAAGCCTGGAGGAGAAGACAGAGCCCTAGATAAGCAGATGCCTCCATGTGCCTTGACACATGGATGGAGTCCAGGATGGCCAGCAGACCATCTTTCGTGAGACAGCATCTCTGATGATACCTTGATTTGGACATTTTCATAGCCTCAGAACTATAAGCTTTTATCTTAATAAATTTCCATTATAAAAGCCAACCTATTTCTGGTATATTTTCCCCAACAGCTTTTTGCAAACTAAAGCTAAAAGACATGATGGATGCATCCTTTACCACCTGAAAAAAAACCCTATCTTTGAGGCCTCTAAAAATACTGAGAAGGAGTAATATGGTGTGCCATCACAATTGCTATTTTTTCAAAATTTTCTTCTATTTAGTCTTTTGAATTATAGAAGTTGCTTATCTATAATCTTTGGTTCCTAATGTATTACCATCATTTTTTTCACAAGCAGCCATATTTCCATCCATTTGCCCTTTTTACTGTGGCAATCACTACCCTGATAATTAATAAAAAGATATCAAGGTAAGTATTTTTGCATGGCATCTTTTAACCACAAGAAATATTAAATTAACATGATAGACTGAATGCAAAATGGCCCCAATTAGTACCCCTTCCTATCCAAGCTTTTGAAATGTAACTTTTTATTCCTTTTATCAAGAAGTGCATTTCATTTCCACACCCTTGGGATGTGGGTGTCTTTATGATGTTCTTTAGCAAATGGAATGTGACAATGATAATGTAGACTATCCTGAGCCTAAGCCTCAGTAAGTCTTATACGCATCTTCTCCTTCTCTTAGAAACCTGAAACCAACAAGGGAATAATGTGGGTCTGTTATAAGTTGAGAGATCACATGGAACAGAATTTCTTTATCCTATCAAGGCCATCCTGCTCCAGCCCAACCCTAATCAACCCACTAGCTGATCACCCATGAATAAACATGCTGAGTAAAGATCAATTGAACCCATTGGTCAATAGATTTGCACTAGCCTATCAGAAGCCATAAAGAATGGATTTTTTTTTTTTTTTTTTTTTTT
>JAQZBX010008946.1:30408-41817 GCA_029593785.1 Cabassous unicinctus | reverse complement strand
TTCATGTATTACTTTACTTAGGCTTCATACCATCCTATGAGGTGGGCATTACGAGCTCATTTGGGAAAGGGAAAAGACTCTCCCTTCAGTGTTACAGTAGCCTGCAGGTACTGCAGCAGGGGGAGACAGGAGGGGTTATTGCTTTATTTCTTCCAGCACTTCTTTACTAAGTAACTCTTTTTTTTTTTTTTTTTGGTTAAAACTTACAAAGTGATCATTTCTTTCTTTGTAAGAACATTAACAACAAAAAAGGAAAACCAACATTAGATATAATCAGTTTTAATACCTGTTGTACATTATTTCAACTCTTTTAAGAATTAATTATTGTATGCAGGCCTATTATTCTTGGTTAACAAAAATATTGTGACTATCTCTCCAAATCAATTCATCCGTAATGTGATTTTTCATGTCAAATAATATTTCATGGCATGAATATAACATTGTTTATTTAACCAGTCTCATATTGCCAGGTTTATGGGTCAATTCTAATTTTTGGTAAACAATGTAGTGAGGAAAAATCTTATAACTAAATCTTTGGGCACAATTTTATTTTCTTATTATAAATTTTCAGAAGTGGAAGAGCATGATCAAGGGGTTCATACGTTTTGGGAGTTTTTGGTTTTATTTCCAAAATTTTCAACGGATAATTTCACCCATTTTATAGTCTTATCAGGAGTGACGGAGAGAGCACCAATCCCTCATCAAACTGATATTATAAAATGCTTTAGAAATGGAAATAAGCTTTCTTTTTTCTTCTCAATATAAAAATAACACACTTAAGCTATGATTTAAAACTATTTGCAAATTGAAAGGTTAAAAATTATTTTAATTTGTATTTCTTTGTTAATAAAGTTATATATTTTGGCAGGAAAAATATGTTAGCTTTAGTCCCACTTAAATGACATTAATCTAACTGATATATAATAAATGCTTGGTAATAATATTCATAAAATAGCATTTATTGAGCACTTTTTCCAACATGGTACTTAGCTAGTTATTATGTAAATATTTATAGAAGAATCAATCCCTACCACTAAGAAATCACAATCCAAGGAAGTCAACAGTCAACCAACAAATGTTAACAGAGTGCCTGCTATTTGCATGGAACTATTTTTAAAAAAACAATTTTATTGAGGTATAATTGACATACAATATATTGCACATATTTAAAGTATACCATTTAAAAAATTCAAACACACATACACCTGTGAAACCACCACCACAATCAATACAAGGAACATCTCCATTACCCACCCAACCCCTGCCAAATTTCTTTGTGCACCTTTGTAATCTCTCCCTCCTTATTTGGACCCCTCTTTCCCCTCCATTCCTAGGCAACCACTTTCTGTGACTATAGATTAGTTTGCATTTTCTAGAGTTTTATTCATATAAATGGAATCATGTGTACTTTTGGGGGAGGGTTTTTTCACTTAGCATATTGTATGCACATACCACAATTTATCCATCTGTTGAAGGACATTGATGCTGTTTTCAGCTTTTGACTATTACAAAGATTGATGCTATGAATTTTACAAAGAATGGTTTTTACAAGGTCTTTTCCTGGGTATATGCTTTCATTACTTTTGTAGAAATACCTAGAAGCCATATGGCTTGGTAATATGGAAGGTATGTCTCAGTTTGCCAGATTGCTATGGCTTAAATGACAGGAATTTATTGGCTCATGGTTTTGAGGCTAGAAGATATCAGATATCAGCAAGGCTTTCTTTCTCCTGAAGTCTGTAATGTTTCGGTGCTGGCCGTTGGCAATCCTTGGGGTTCCTTCTCCGGCTTTTTTGGCTTCTGTGACTTCTGGGTTCCCTTTATAAGGCCTCTGGTAATATGGCTTAAGACCCACCCTGATTCACACACCAGTTTAACTAAAACTAACATCTTCAAAAGGTCCTATTCACAATGGATTCACACCCACAGAAATGCAGGTTGAGATTAAGAACATGTATTTGTTGGGGTACATAATTCAACCTACCACAGTGCATGTTTAAATGACCATATTGTCTTCCAAAGTGGTTGTACCATTCTATGTTGCCATGGGCAGTGCATGAGAATTCCAGTCAGTATACATCTTCACCATGTGGTATGGTTAGTCTTTTTAATATAAGACATTCTCATAAGTGTAATGGCATCTCATTTTGGTTTTAATTTGGACCAAGAATATGGAGTATTTTTTTTCGTGAGTTTATTTTCCATATGTATATCTTCTTTGGAGAAATGTCTTGAAATAGCTGTTAAAATTTTTGCCCATTTTAAAAATTGAGCTGTTTTCTTATTGAGTTTTGAGATTTCTGTGTATATTTTGGATACAAGTTCTTTGTCAGATATGTAATTTGCAAATATTTTCTTCCAGTCTGTGGTCTGTCTTTTCATTTTCCTGTGTTTTTCAAAAATCAGAAGTTCTTAGCTATGATGAAGTCCAATTTATCAATTCTTTTCTTTTATGGATCATATTTTTGGTATCAGATTTTAAAAAATATTTGCCTAACCCAAAGCTGCAAAGATATTCTCTGATTTTTTTCTCAGATAAGTTTTATATTTTACATTTTGGTCTGGGATTTATTTTTAGTTATTTTTATTTTTATTTTTTTAAAGGAGGCACTGAGGATTGAACCTGGGACCTGGTTCATGGGAAGCAGGCACTCAACAACCGAGCTATATACCTGCTCCCGAGTTACTTTTTGTATATGGTGCAAGGAATGTATTCAAGTTCAATTTTTTTTTTGCAAATGGATATCCAATTATTCTAGTACAATCTGTTGAAAAGATTATCCTTTACCCACTGAAATACCTTTTTTCTTGAAAAGCAAATGACTATGTATATATGGATCTATTTCTAGGGCCTAACACTTCTGAATACTTTACCCAATGTCCCATGAATTATGAGGTTTCCCAGTCTGGCTGGCAGGAACAAGAATGATCCCTGGCCTGTATGAGCTCTGAGTAGTCTTCCCTCTAATACTTTCAGGTGGTTCTTTCCTTGGTCTCTGGTTGTCTTGTCACGTGCATGTACAGATCCATGCTCAGCTGAAGACTTGAGGGAGACTCTCTGCAGATCTCTGGAGTTCTCTTTGTGTAGCTCTTGTCTCTGGTATTCTGCCTTATGAACTCTAGCAGCCTTGGCCATTCTGGACTCTCAGTTTTGTCTGCTCAACTTAGGGAGATCACAGAACTCCTCGGGGGGGGGGGGTCTCCTCAACTCAGGGGAATCACAGAACTCCTCTGGGGTTCTTCCCTATCCCCCTTACCCACGTACCCCCCCACCCCCGCCATGGCCTGGAAACTCACTCCAGCCAGTTTGTCAGTTTGGTCAGTTGTAGGACTTACCTTGTTTCCCATCTCTCAAGTCTCACTGTCCTTTGTTGTCTGATGTACAATGTCTTGAAAACCATTTTTTCATACATTTTGTCTGTATTTTCAGTTATTTCAGACAGAAGAGTATATCAGGTTCTTGTTACTCCATTTTGGTTGATGGTGAAAGCTTGCCTGGTACTATCTATTAGCAGAGAACAAAACAGACAAAACTTCAAACAGCTTAAATTCTAAAGGGAAAAGGCCAACAGTAGATACATGAAAGAAAAATTTAATATGCATTAGTAAATACTTTCAGAAGATAAATGTTATGGAGTAAATAAAGTGGTAATGTGATAGAGAGGCAAGGAAAGTGATCAGTGAAGTCCTCTCTTGGGAAGTGACAGTTGAGAAAGTGAATTATGAGGAGGCTGTCACTTGAAGAGCTAAGATAAGAGTGCTCTAAGATAAGTCCAAAGACCCCAAGACAGAAACAAGCTTGACTTGATTGATGGGACAAATACAAGGCTAGTGTACCTGGAATATATTTTAGGTTGGAGAGAGGTTGGTACAGTAGGCTGGGCTTAGAGTAAAAAGGGTCTTATAGATCATTGTTCTGGTTATTTATTGCTAAATAACAAACCACCTCAAAATTAAGTGGCTTAAAAACAACAACAATCATTAATTTTGCTCATGAATCTGGAGATTGCCTGAGGTCAGCTAGGCAGCTCTTGCTAAAGGTCTCTCATGTGGTTGCAGTCAGGTGGTGGCTGAGGCTGGGGGTCACCCCAAAGCTGCTTCATTCACATGTCTCGAGTCTGGGCTAGGAAGACTTAAACAGCTTGGGGCTGGAACATCTCTGGATCCTTGGCTACCTTTCTCTTTCTCTTTGAGGTCTCTCCATGTAGACTTAGGGTAACCCAACTTCTTACATGGTGGCTGAAGTTCCTAGAGTAATTATCTCAAGAGAAATGGGCAGAAGCTGTAGGATATTTTCAAACCTAGCCTGGAAAGTCACAATTCAGTCACATTTTGGTTCATTGAGGTAGTCACAGGGACCCACCAGGTCCAAGGGGAGGAAAAACAGATTCCACCTTTTGTTGGAGGAATGCCAAATAATGTGTGGCGGTGTTTTAAACCACCACAGCCAAGGTAAAGAGTTTGAATTATGTTATTACAATGGGAAGTCATTAGTGCATTTTTCATAAGGGAATGACAGCAATGATTTACAATTTTAAAAGATCATTCTGTCAAGATTACTAGATACAAAATAAACATGCAAGAATCAATTGTATTTTTACAAACTAGCCAAAACTATTAGAGAATAAAATTATAAAATTAATATTTAAAAGAACATTAAAAATACCAAACACTTAGGAATAAATGCAACAAAAGATGTGCAAGATCTTTATGCAGAAAACTATAAAACTTTATTAAGAGAAAGTAAAGACTAAATAAATGAAGGGATATACCAAATTCAAGGATAGTAAGACCGATTATTGTAAAGATGTCAGTTCTCCTCAAATTGGTCCATAGATTTAATGCAATACTAGTAAAAAAATATCCATAGGCTTTTATGTGGAATTTGACAAGGTAATTCTAAATATATAGGGAAATGAAAAGGGTCAAGAATAGCAACTCACTGCTGAACAATGAGGAAGAAAAGCAGGAGGAACCGAAAGGACTTGCTCTATTTGATATCAAGTCTTATTATAAATCCATGGTAATGAAGGCAGTGTTACAGTGACACAGGGAACACACATAGAAAAATGGATACATAAATAGACCCATTCACATATGGATAGTTGATTTATGACAAAATGGCATTGCAAAAGAGGGAGAAGAATGGTCTTTTCAGTAAATGAACTGGGTATCCACATGGAAGGAAGGAAGGGAAGGAGGGAAGGAGGGAGGTATATGCTCTAAGAAATATTTGCACATATGCACTGGGAGGCATGTATACGAATGTTCCAAGCAGCATTATTCATAATATTGTCAAACTAGGACAACCCCAAAAATTCAACAGAAGAATGGATAAAGTGTGATATATTCATATAATAGAGTATTTCACAGCAACAAAAATGAATAAACTACACCCTCATTTAACAGAGATGAAACTTAATAAAAAAACATAATGTTGAATACAGAATATACATCTCAGATGATTTCATGTATAAAAAGTTCAAAGCCAGGGAAAATTGTAGTATTTAGCAATGCATAATGAAGTGATAAAACAATAAAAAAAGTAAAGTCAGGATAGTAATTATCTTTAAAAGGGAAAGAGTGGGAGCAGATGTAGTTCAAGTGGTTGAGTGCCTGCTTCCCAAGAAGGAGGTCACAGGTTCGATCTCCGTGTACCTCCTAAAAACAAAACAAACAAACAAACAAACAAAAAGACTAACTTTCATTGGGGAGTGGATGTAGTTCAGTGATTGAGTGCCTGCTTCCCATGTACGAGGTCCTGAGTTCAAACCCAGTACCTCCTGGAAAAAAAAAAAAAGAGAAAGAGGGGATTAATAGGAAGGGGTATGCAAGGGTAGTGCTTCTAGAATGCTGGGTACATTCTATTCTTGACCTGGATGGAGGTTATGTGGTATTTGCTTTATAATAATTCATAGAATAATTGTACATGCATGTTTTATGTAATCCTTTATCTGCATGTTATATTTCAAAATTAAGTTTAAAAAAACCAAGTTTACTTTGGCTACAGTGTAAGCAGGCAAGCTTGCAAGTAGGAAGTCCAAATGTCCAGTAAAGACATGATGGAGGCTTGAACTGGGGTTGAGAAGTAGTGAGGTTTAGGAAATATTTTAGAGGTAGAGGTAACAGGACTTGATGTAGAATGTGAAGGAAAAATACAAAGATAAAGCAAACAAGCACACTGACAGCCATAAAACACAGCGAGAAAGTATACAACAGAAATAACTAAGCTCTTGAGACAGAAAACATTAACGTGAAGTGCCAGGTTGTGTGAGTGGGTATTAGATGGAGAACTTCTGTCAATCGATTTGGGTAAGGCTTCATAGACAAGCAGGGAAAAAGAACACTTGGCACAGATTATGGAAAAGAAATGAATGAGGGGATGATACAATTCATAGGAATAGTGTTTTTAAATTGTTGATTGTTTACAGTTAGATAAATATGTATTGTTTTGTTCTCTTGCACATTATTTTTGAGCCATTTTAGACATTGTTTCTCAAATAGATTTGTATCTACTTATGACTATCATGGTAGATCCACAATAAAAGTTATAGTACATTACTTCAAACACAGTAGGCATTCCATAAGTTCTGACTGAACTATGAAATCTTGAATAAACACCTCACACATCCCCAAAAATCCAGGATCAGCCATGGTAAGAGAGCATGAGAAACATATGATCCTATATAGCACTGCATATATACCGTATATACATATTAATAGTTCTTACATTATTGGCTTAATTTTAAGTTTAGACTATTACTGGAAATTTTATTTTTAACAAACTTTGTCTCATTAAATTGATGGGTGTGGGACTCAAGGGGGAAGGGGATGCAGAAATAATGACTAGAAACAGAAGTTGGTGGGAAGGGAAAATTCTGTCACCCCACCTTATCTAGGAAGGCTTCCTGCATGAGTCAGTGTTGATTTAAGAACCATGCAGAATTAAGCAATAAGAACAAGAAGGACTTTCCCACCCACCCCCCAGGCTTGTAGGGCAATGAAAGTGGGATAAAGGGAGTGATTTTAAAACTGTTTGTGGAGTCTCTGATTCAGTAAATGATTTAGGCATGGCTCTCCCTTTCCTATGCACTAAATACCTTATGACATTTTAAAAAATTCACTTTTGGGCTGAATGAGAGTGAATTTTGCTTTGAAAGATGTGTGAGATACCATTAGAGACCTTAAGAGAATTGAAAATAAGAAGAATTGAAAATTTAAAACCAGGACTGGAGAGAAAGCAACAAAGGGAAGATTCTATTAAGTACAGGCAAGGTAAATAATAGCTAATGCTCATACAATGTTTACTGTGAACCAGGCACCATTCTAAGGGCTTTAGACCTGTATTAATTCATTTAATTCTCACAACCATGCTCTGAAGTCATCCTCATTTTATAGGCAGAGAAACCAAGGCACTGAGTGGTTGGTTAAGTAACTTGCCTGAGATCACACAGCTAGTAAGTGGCAGAACTGGAATTTGAAGCCAGGTATTTTTACCCTAGAATCCATACTCTTAATTAAATCAGGATGCTTTGAAAAAGAGGAAGAAGAGGATAGAATAAATTCTGGGACTTCCTTATGCTTCTTCATACTGTTAACTTATAAACTGTGATGACATTTTAATATGACACATGAAAACAAATAATTAAGTCACCTCCTTCTTCATCCCTATCGCTTATTCGTAAGTATTAGCTATTCTCATGGGTGATTCTCAGAGTTAAAAATGTAGCTGACCTCAGCATTCTTTAAAATCGAACATCTATTTGCTATTTAAAACAGTGCATAATTTATTCATAGTCATTGGTCAGCCCCTGGTTACAAGTCTGCTTTGAAAAAAAAAATCGGTTGAGGTTTAAAGATAAAGACCAAAGACAAACAATTAAATTTTCAGCTTTGAAGAGCATTGAAATACCTTATGGCTGAGTATTGGATTTGGTGTGCTAATGTTCATTAAGTTCCAGCGCTTTAAGGTGCTTTCAGGGATGACTAATACACTAAATATATTACCAGAGGTCACAGAGCTGTCATAATTGACAGTCTTCTTTTTTAATCTCCTAACACTCGAGGGTATGAAAAACAGTGGGAAAACTATGCAACTTCCAAATCAGGGAGAATGTTATTGGAAAGCAACTTTTCTTCTGGGCTCAGGAGTTCTTACAGGTTCAAGCTATAGACAAGCTGTACAGACGCAATAAAGACATCTAATTTTCTATAAATGGTCACACACACGCAGACTAGCTGGACAACAATAGATCAATAACTGAAATAAACGAGTTGCTGTTCTTCAAATATTGGGCTCGGGTTTCTGGGAAAGCCACAGAATACAAACTCTAACCCTGGTCCATATCTGCTTTTTAAACGTCTCCCAGAAATGCTCTCCTTTCAGCCGTGGAGCCTTTCTGGATCTATCCCCAGCAGGTTTCCCCAGCTTCCACCTTGGACGTCAGCCTCTGCACCTCGGGGCCACTTTAGAGGGAGGAAAGGCAGGGAGCACAGAGGGAGAGAGCGCGCGAAACGGTCAATTCCTCCTTAACTCCGAGCCCCCTCGCGGGCCTCACCCCTCCTCCCGGGGCTGAGATTGGAGAGGAAGTGGGAAGGCTCGAATCTGTTCCTCACACCAGCGCCCTCATGCCCCCACCCTTCTCCTCGGCTCTGGGGTTCGGCGCGCCTCCTTCCCGCCCCTCGCCTCGGGAGAGGAGCGGGCGGCGCGGGAGGGCTCGCGGAGAAAGGCTGGCGGGAGCGGACCGGCCCCACTCGGGAGCCGCATCCTCTGCAGTGGGAGCCCGCAGCCGGCCGGCCAGCGGCGGGCCAGGCCCGAGGGCAGCCCCGGAGACCGTGGTGGCCGGATGCACCGGCGCGTCACTTCCGGGCGGTGCAGCAGCGGCCGCTTGGAAGATGGCTGCGCCCTGTGGCTCGGAGCTGCCCGCCAACTCGCCGCTAAAAATCCCGAAGATGGAGGTGCTCTCCCCGGCCTCGCCTGGTGGCCTGAGCGACGGAAATCCATCGCTGTCCGACCCGTCCACGCCTCGGGGTGCCTCCCCGCTCGGGCCGGGCAGTGCGGCGGGCTCAGGGGCAGCGGCGTCCGGGGGTCTCGGGCTGGGGCTGGGGGGCCGCAGCGCCGCCTCGTCCTCGGTCTCCTTCTCCCCTGGCGGCGGCGGTGGTGGGGCTGCAGCAGCAGCAGCCGCCGCCGCCTGCCGGGGCATGTCGTGGACGCCGGCCGAGACGAACGCGCTCATCGCAGTGTGGGGCAACGAGCGGCTGGTGGAGGCGCGCTACCAGCAGCTGGAGGGAGCCGGCACGGTGTTCGGCAGCAAGGCCCCCGGGCCAGCCATGTACGAGCGCGTGTCCCGGGCCCTGGCCGAGCTGGGCTACGAGCGGACCCCGTCCCAGTGCCGGGAGCGCATCAAGGTAACCGGCCGCCCGGCCTGGGGCAGCGAACCTGAGGCAGAGAGAAGGCGGGGACGCGGGCCTCGGGGGCGGGGGCCAGTCCGGTCGGAGCTCAGGGCTCCCCTCCGGGGCCCGGGGGCGATTCGCATCTCCTCCGCCTCTTTCTTCTCTCCTTGGGAGGGGGCTTTTTTCCAGATGGCCGCCAGCCCGTAGGTTTCCTGAGTTTGAAGTTGGGCGTGCCTGCCGCCGCCCCTCTTTCTTGCCAATTGTGGGTGTTCCTGCGCTCTGAAGTTGGTAGCTTCTCATTGTGCGCGGTGCGGCCGTCCGGGTGCCGCTGGCGCCGTTCGCCCCCCACCGCCGGGACCCCTTGCTTTGTCCCAGGCGAAGGGGCTCCCAGGCAGAGGCTTACCGGCCTGGGGCGGGATTGAGGGAAGGGCAGAAGAGGGGGGCCGGTGAGCCCTCAGTTTAGGGATTTTCAATGAGTGGCGATGACGGAGCCGCACAAAGAGCGCCTTCGGACGACTGGCCTTTGTGTCAGTCTACTTGCTTCCAAGTTGAGCTACGAAGGAAAGGGAAGAGTTGAGATGCTTTGGAGAATTGACAAGGCTTGGTGGTAGCCAGATTGTGCGTTGTTATCGTGGAGTTAGTGGGCACAATGAAAGTTACCCTGCCTCAGCGTTGGTCTGGAATTTGAAGTGAGGATGCTTCCAGAGTTAGGTTGGTTTGAGGCCCTGCTAGGTTTCTGATCAAGGCCCTTCAGGAAAGCCAGTTTTCCCCTGTCTTAGTTATTGTGCCGGATGTGGTGACAAGTAAATATCTCAGGTGCATCTGGCTGTCCTTCTGTATCTGAATGTTTAAATGCGGTGGCTTAATTTGTTTTGGAAATTTTACCACCAGCCGGGTTATCATTTTGCTATGTCTACTGACTTTCTAGGCATTCAAATTTGTATTATTGACGGATGTGAAGATGTATTTTAGTTAAGCTAGTTCTCTCATCACGGGTGTCGGCTGGAGTTTAGATTCGGGTAGGTTTCTTCCAGTTTTCACTGAAATACTTCCTGTTCATAGTCGTAGTATCTTTGCCCTTTTCTGGTAGGGGTGGCACTTTCTTGGGAAACTCCTTGGGTGATAAAAAACCCAGTAAGAACAATTATAATCACATCAAGGAGTTTTTCTTGTGTGCATTATTTGCAGAGGGAGATTGTGCCAAAGTTCATGAGGTCTTGGCTCAAATACTGTTCATCCAGAAACACTGTTGCTTAGAAAATTTGGCTACGAAACAGTGATATTTCAAACCTATCAATTATTGTTAAAAGACTGGCACCCATTTCTCAATTACAAAATTAAATTAGTTGACTTGATAACATGTATCTTTGGGGCTTCTTATACCCTTCCTTTTTTTTTCTTTAAAGGATGTTATTAAAGAAGTAGCTAATAAACAGAAATAAGCCACTGTTCTCTGAATCGTGTTCATTTTTCTACTCAAAGTCATTCATTAAGATTAAATTTTGGGGAATCCTGGCTCCGGACTTTGAGATATGTTCTTGGGACCTAAAAAAAAAAAAAAAAAAAAAAAAAAAATTGGGAAGAGTTTTTGCACTGTGCTGTTTAGCATTAATCCATGAACTTTTCTGGAGTTTAGAGGTGCACCTCAGGCATTTGTAACTATTTTTACCTTGAAGGCCTTTGTCCAAAGAAATTTTCCAGTCAGAGGGAAAAAGTTTTGTTCTATCAAATCCTCACTAAACATAAATCACTCTCCATAAAATTGCTTTTTAAACAGTTATGGAGTATCTAGTTAGATTGCCTCACTGTCCAGTGAGGAGAAGGCGTTTCATAAAACAAGGAAAGGAGATTAAACTCCTGAAAATTTTTAAAAAGAGGATCAGTTTACCTGTCTCTGGACAGATGAGGCCAAGTTGACCTCAGACTCTTTAGACTATTTTGCTAATATGAATTCTCTGATCCACAAATTACTATGGCAGTTAACAAGGAGGGCAGATAGCTGCTTTTTTTTTTTTT
>JAQZBX010008946.1:0-30308 GCA_029593785.1 Cabassous unicinctus | reverse complement strand
ATCTAGAAGGGGATTATTGGAAAGTATTAAAATCCAGAGCAGAGCAGTGTTGCTCAAAGTTTAACCCAAACATATAGACTTGGGAACCCAGTTTGAAACATTCTGCATTAAAAACTAAACTCTCTCCCTTTAGGAGACTTAGTGTGAATGTAATCTTAAACATGGAAGCAAATGTGGTTACTGAGATCATAGCCTTACACAAAGATGAGGTGGATGCTTATAAGAATAAAAACACATCCTTCAAAAAATTCTGAGAATCTCAAATATTTGAAAACAAATCCTTAGATCCATTTCAGAAATGCTGATTTAGAACAAGTAATTCAGAAATCTTTCACTTTATTGTGTTGATGAGAACTGCAAAAAAAGAAATTCAGTAATCTTTTTTTTTTGCTTCAGATTTTACAAAATAGCAACAAAGTAGTACAGTAAAAGTGGGAAATGAGGAACTCCTTGTACAGATTAATGTCAGTCAGTGTGAACTGAATGTCAGTGGCTCACAGAAAAAGAACACCAAGTGAGTTAATTACATTTCTGTACCTATGTAAATGAAGACATTTCCGGTCTATTACTATATTTGAAATATCTATCAAAAATTCAATTATGAAAATTCAGAAAATAATTTCTTCTAAGTTTGAAAGGGGGTAAGAGATATTTATTAGCTCCAGTTTTTCCATGAAAATCTTTCCTTAATTAGATAGTCTTATCATATTGATGTAGCAGCCTTTATCTCATCATATTAAATCTGTAGCATAGATGAGGCATCAAAAAACTGAGTCCTACCTCAGCCCTTTCTCTGACCACCTTCCCGAAAAACCTTCTCTTCTTTGAACTGTACCTGGGTCTGCTTATTTATACAATGAAAGTATTAAACTTGTAAATGTTGAAAGTAAATTAGTAACTCTTGGCTTCTTCTACCAAAGTCCTATTTTTCTAATACTATCCAATGAATATGTATATGTCTAAGCTCTCAGATTTTAACTTAAAAGTCAGATATAAACATTTGTTTCTTGCTACAAAAAATTTCATTTTGATGGCTGGCATGTCATGTTATTGGTATTTGTTCACACGTTTGGATAAAATGGAAATATTTGAGACTGCCTTGCTATACAGATTGTTGTTTGGTTCTTAAGTTTTGCATTTTTGTTTGCCAGAAGAAAATTTGTCTGCTAATAATTCCAGCCTAATTTTGGAATCAGATAAACAAATCTAGGTGGTTTTCTCTCTAGACATTGCATGATTTTCCTCCTTTTTCTATAGGTCTTTTTCTTCATATCTCCATTCACCAGATATTTGAGTGCTTACTACGTGCAGAGCTGTCTGCGAGGTGTTAGGATGACTAGGTAATATATAGTTCCTGTAGTCCAGAGAGCTTACAATCCAATTGAAGAGTTTGTATATACACATCAGAGAGTTAGAAAGCTGTACAAGACAATATACTAGGGATGATATTCAAAGCAGTATTTGATTGTCATATGAATAAAACAGACAATAATTATGATGACTTCCAAGGAGGGAGAGATCTCATCAGAGTCCATACTGTAGTAGCTGTATTTGGCTTTGAAGGATCTCTCTAGACTTGGAATTCATAAAAGCATTCACTTCTGAGCCAGATGCTGTATTCACACTTCAGTCAGTTAATCTGATGCACTGCAAAATTCATTCTCAAGCCCCATATTTTTGGGTGTTCTCCACAAATTTGCCTCTTGAGAGTTGGCTTTATGTCTTTGAAACAGATGTGCACTTCTAGTTCTGCCTCAAGATAAAATGCAAGGTGATTATATGACCTAAAAAAGCTTGTCTTTGCTGTGTCAGTGCTGGTTGCTCATCAGACAAATTTAAAATGACTTCTGCCTAGCAAACAAAATGATTAATTTTCTAGGGACATTGCTTAGATTTATTAATCAGTAATGGTCATAATCTTTGGAATAAGTTTCCTTCTTCAGCAGACAAATCACAATACAGTATATTTGGACTTTCATTTTAGCTCTCAGGCCTTGACATTGTTTGTGAGAGCCAGTAGGGAAAAGATAACTTGGAAGCAAAAGATACCTTTGTCTCTGTATAAACATTTTAATAGACAGTCTATCTCTGAGGACTTTTCTCTGGTGTTTACATGCAGAACTTTCTCTCTGCATTATTACTGAAAATTTTCCAAGAAATGTGGTTTGTAAGAAAGATTTAGTCAGATTCATCTCCTTCCATTTTCTTTTCAGTTTCTGTTGTTCCCATGCCACTGCCACCCAAAAGCTTGTACATTCCAATTCTGCTTGTCTTTTATGATGCTTACAGAGGCTTGATGAGTATCTTAAAGAAGACCGTCTCACACTACTGACCGTACACTTATATTTAGGTTTTCTGTTTTGAAAGTAAGAGATCTAACAAGCATATTGCAAAACTGAATGAATGGGCTTCTGAGTTTATTTCCTGGCATTTCAGGAAATCTTGTGAAGATTGGAGTTAAGTATTCTTGGTCCTTCATTAAGAAAATATATAAAAGGAGAAAAGAAAGCATGTAGTACAAAACAGTATTCAATAAAACTTTCTGTGGTGATGGAAATGTTCTGTATCTACTACTGTTCAATATGGTAGCCACTAGTCATAGGTGACTATTGAGCCCTTGAAATATAGCTAGTGTGCCTGAAAAACTGAATTTTACATTTTATTTCATTTTAGTTAATATAATTTTAAATTATGAAGAGCCACTTGTGGCTAGTAGCTATAGTCTTGGACAGTGTAGGTAAAAAAGAATTGTTATTCAGAGTACTAGCATATAGTTTTGTTTTGTTTTTTCATTTAAAAAATTTTATTGAAGTGTATCATTCATACATGAATATATGTAAATATTAAGTGTATAGTAAAAGTTGTGAACTTAATAGAACAAACATGCATAACATCATACAAGGCTCCCATACATCACCCCAGCACCAACACCCCGCACTGTTGTGAAGCATTTGGTACCAGTTTATGAAAGAGCATCGTCAAAGTACCACTACCAACCATAGTCCATATCCTATACCCAGTGTATCCTTCCAACCCACCCCATTATTTTTTTGGTTCATAAACCATACAATTTATCCAAAGCGTACAATCATTGGCACCCGGCATAATCACAGAGTTGTGCAAACATCACCTCAGTCAATATTAGAGCATTTTCATTACTCCAAAAAAAGAAATATAACAAAAAACAAACCACTATCATTTCCATATGTTAGCACTACTAGTTACAAATCCTACAATGTGCTTTCACCATTTCTATTCATTTCCAAACATTTACAAACAACTTCTTACCAATTCTGCACAGATTAAACTTCAGCTTTCCATTTTCTAACCACATTCTAGTCTCTGGAGGCTTATATTCTAGCTATTAACTCCATGACTTTGCTCATTACATTTAGTTCATGATAACAAAATCATACAATATTTGTCCTTTCGTGCCTGGCTTGTGTCACTCAACACAGTGTCCTCCAGGTTCATCCGTGTTGTCATATGCTTCACGACTTCATTTCTTCCTACAGTTGAATAATATTCCATCATGTGCACACACCGTAGTTTGTTTATCCATTCATCAGTCGATGGACACCTAGGCCGCCTCCATCCTTTGGCAATTGTGAACAACACCGCTATAAACATTGGTGTGCAGATGACTGTTTATGTCACTGCTCTCAGTTTTTGCGGTTGTATACCTAGCAGTGGCATTGCTGGTTCACATGGCAGATCTACACCCAACTTCCTTAGGAACCACCAAACAGACTTCCACAGTGACTGTACCATTCTGCATTCCCACCAACAGCACACAAGTGCTGTTCAATACTTGTAGTTTTCTGTTCCTATAATATTGGCCATTCTAGTAGGTGTGAAATGTTATTTCATTGTAGCTTTGCTTTGCATTTCTTCAATAGTCAATGACTTTGAACATTTTTTCATGTGTTTTTTCTCAATGTGCATTTCCCCTTTAGAAAAATGTCTCTTCAGGTTTTCTGCCCATTTTTTAATCTGGTCACTTGTCTTCCTACCATTGACTTTTAGAATCCCTTTATACATCATTGATACTAAACCCCTGACATGACTGATTTTTCCATGTTGCTCTTGTTTCCCGCCACAGAGCTGTAGTAGCTTTGTTGTAGATTTTTCAGGATTTTCTATTTATAGGATCCTGTCACCACTTGGGTGGCCTTGAGGCACAGTGGTCATGGTCGCAGGTCGCTCGCTCACCTGCACAGTGTTGGGCTGGGACGGGCGGCTGGCGCCCGAGATCATGGAGGTGCCCGAGGCCTGGCTCTCGAAGCTGCCCAGCTCCTGGCCGCCGCCGGTGCTGCCGCCCTCCTCCCACCGCCTCGCCGGGCCAGCCGTGGGCACCAGGAGCGGGCGGGCTCAGCGGGGCCCGGCGTCGCCGTCTCGCCAGCCGCCCGGCTTAGGCCGGGGCATGGTCCGCTCGGCTCGGCTCCCGCCGCCTCGGCAGCGGAAGGGTAAAGTACAATTTTTAATAAAAACATTCTTTTGGCGATACACTCAAATCTCTAGGGGAAGCGCAGAGTTCCTTCTTCTTGCCCTAGCTGGCACTTTACCCCTGTGTAGGGAGAACCTTAATAGAAGAAGAGAATGTGGTCCACCATTCTAGGTGAAGGAGCCTTTAGTGCAAGGAATAAAAGTATTATAACTTGAATTGCCCGGGGCAAACAGGATCATGTTCTTGGTTCTCTAGAACTCCAGTAGAACTCTCTGTGATAATGAAAGTGTTTTATAGCTACCGACCTGTTAGCCAGTAGCCACAAGTGGCTGTTGACCACTTGCAATGTGGCTAGTGTGACTGTGAAACTGAATTTTAAATTTTATTTAATTTTAATTCACTTAAATTTAAATAGCCACATGTGGCCAGTGGCTATTATATTGACCAGAGCAGCTTTGGAAAAATGGTGTTCAAACTTTTTTGCTTGTATACTCCCAAAAGTGTTTTCAAGAGTTTTGCATGCTACGTACCCACTCCAATATTTTTAAACTGACACTAAATTTTTTCATATGTTTGAAAGTTTTTAGGAAGTTAATAAGTTGTAGAAAATATTAAATTCTAGATAAAGATTGTAAAATTTCTTGAATAATGTACTCTGAATCTGAAAAACCAGTGCAAAATTCTTATCTGTAGGTTCTATTAAATGTATCTTCAAAAAAAAATTGGCCTTCAGGAAATACTCTGTTTACTTTTAAAAGAAACAATATCTTTAATCTATGTTACTTTGGTTATTCTAAATTCAGGGGCCAACCTTCACCCTTAAAAAAAAAGTACCTATGAGACTGGGAATGACCAGAATGGTGCTCAACCGCTTGAGCCACATCCGCTCCCCTCCCTAAGGTTTTAAGGTGCCTTGATCAATCATTAAAGGAGATTTTCCCCAAAATCACTATTCCTGGCTCTTTTGACTGGCTCCCTGGGAGTTTTTACCCCTCAGAGCAATGTGCCATAGTAAGATTTGTAATGGATGAAAAATGTACCTTTCTTTTGTAAACCAGGGAAAGAGCTATTGCGTACAATGGAAAATTTTAAAAAGACTGTATGGAAAGTGAAGACCTTGAGATTGATTCCTTTAAATCTATTCATACATGCAAAGACTTAAAAAAAAAAAAAAAGAAAGACTTCAGTAGTCTTCACATGCCTATAGGCCTGTGGGTACTTCAATGGAAGACCACTGCTTTAGAACATGGAGCTTCTCTTTGATCACTTTCTTGGCTGATGTAGTAGGACTGGGCTATTGTATGCCACTGTCCTTAGAAAGCCTAGAGGGAAACAGGACAGTTACTGGGGAAAGGTGTGGAGTTTCACTCTGGGCTAAGGGCCAGATGTGTGGGGAGAGATTTGGAGATCTTGCCCTTTGCCTTCCATCAGACTCAACTGATAGATTCATCACAGGGTTTCTTAAAATACTGAGGTTGGAAGTGAGGACTTGGTTTTTTTAAATTTATTCACCAACAAATATTTGAGTGCCCTCTGTGCCAGGTACTGTGATAGGCGCTGGAAATACAGGCTTGTACCATTTACCTTCTAGGTGTTTGCCTTCCTATAAAAGGTCAGATTACTAAAGAACCAACTGTAATACTGTGAACAGTGGGTTGTGTGCCGTGCTAATGTTAAGCCCATGGTGCTACAGGAGCTCACGTGAAGGGCAAGGCATCCTACACTTTGAGGAATGAATCCTGAAGGCAAAGTGAAGTGGGCAGAGGGAATAGAGGTAGAGGAGCAGTTTGGGTGAAAGTCCAGAAGCGGCATTACTTAGAATAATGCAAACTGCACATATAGTAAACTGCTTTTTAATTTAAGAATCCAAAATTGGAAGCATCCAAATAATGAAGTAATTCCAAAAGTTTTTTTTGTAAGTGATCAGCCATTTAAAAAGTCATGCCTTTGGATTGAAGAACGATTTGCCATGATGCATGGAATGTGGTGACAGTATGACTTGTGAACTGTGAATTACTGGTTGATGGTACCCTGAGACTCATTTAATAGGGTGTGGCTGATAGTTTGGGGATCACATTATGGTGGACACACCAATTTCTGGTCGTTTGTATGTTTTGATGAGTAACAACTTTTTTATAGAGTTGAATATCCATTATATATCCTCATTTCTTAATTTATATGCTGGGAAGAAAAAACAAAATAGTGTATCTATTTTTATCTCAACCCTCAATAAGAAGAAATATATTTTTTCCTGGGACATAATATTCACATAATATAACATACATGTATAACTGAAACAAATTTCACAAAGTAAATGACTATTATAATAATAGCTAACACTTAATGTGGCATTTACTCTGTGCCATGCACTGTTTTAAGGGCTTTACAAATATTAACTCATTTAATACATGTAACAACACTATACTTGAGTATGTGATACACTGTATTGTATTCTATTTAATTTAGTTTTTTCCTAAAATGCTGGTGACAAACCCACTAAAATTGATTCCCAACCCACTATCTTAGTTTGCCACAGGACTGCTGATGCAAAGCACCAGAAATGTGTTGGCTTTTATAAAGGGGATTTTTTTGGGGTAAAAAACTTCCAGTTCCTAGGCCATGAAATGTCCAAATCAAGGCACACCAGAGCAGAGATGCTTGCTCAGCGTCCTGCCACATGGCGAAGCAAGATGGCCACTGATCTCTGCCAAGGTCTCTGCCTTCCCCTCCAGAATCTACTGTTCCCAAACCTCAGCTGTGGGCAACCAGGCATAGGGCTTGTCTCTTCGGCTTGAGCTGCTCCATGGGCCCAGTCTCTTGGGACTTTGTGCTTAAACTTTGGCTGCCAGCAATCCTGGAGTCCTCTCTCACACAGTAGGGTCAAACATGACAGCTTCCTTTCTCTGTGTGTCCTGACCCAGTCCAATCAAAAACCCTAAAGCAATCTTATCAAGTAATCTAATCAAAGGCCCCTCAGCCTAATTTAATCCAATCAAAGGGCCCCACACCCACAGGAATGGATTAGTTAAAAAACTTAATCTTTCCCTTTGGAATTCATAAAAAAAACTTCAAACTGTCAAATCCACTAATGGGCTATAACCCATGGTTAGATAGAAGAGGATTAGAAGATATTGAGGTGAGATTAAGTCTTTTTCAACAATTACCCTCTTTTAGAGTTAAGACGAAAACTCCAGAAACATTCATTTGAAACAGGTCCAGTTCCGGATACTCTGGGGAAATGTTTTATGCTATGTAGTTCCAGATAGCTGGAGCCTAGGGTTTGAGAGTACAGGGTGAGGGGAGGTGGGAAGTGGTAAGAAATGAGACTGGAGGCATAAATGAGAAGTCAGATGATGTGATAAGGAATTTGGGTTTTTTCCTCCTCATCAAAGGATTTTGAGCAGAGGAGTGTGACACTGTTAGTTTCAGCTTTACAACAGTTACTGGCTGCAGTTTGGAGAATGGATTGAAAGGGGCAGGCACAAAGGTCATTGTAATCTAGAGAAGGAGTGAAATAAAGTAGTGGCAATGAAAATGGAGAGAAGTGAACAGATTTCAGATATATCAAAATCACTGGGAAGCGGGTGTGGCTCAGTGGATAGAGCCCCCGTTTACCATATGGGAGGCCCAGGTTCGCATCCCGAGGCCTCCTTGTGAGGGCACGCTGGCCTCAGCGGTGCGGTGGGCTGATGCAGCAACCTCACGGCAAGAAGCAGGTGTGGCGCAATGGATAGAGCACCCGTTTACCATATGAGAGGCCCCGGGTTCACTTCCCAGCGCCTCCTTGTGAGGGCAGGCCGCGAATGGACACAGCAGCACAAGCAGCAAGGGGGGGATAAATAAATAATAAATAAATCTTAAAAAAAAAAAAAAATCACTGAGGCTGTTTGGAGAATCTGTACATTTTAGTTTATAGGATTTTTTAGATCTTAACTTGTAACACAACTCAGTATCAACTTTGCCAACAGCATTCCTTGCCTTGTAGTTATCAAAGATCACAATTCTTCATAGCTTAGTTTTCAGGCTTGATTTTTAGAACTCAATGAGATCCAACTAAAACACCATATTAAGATCGTCTAATCTGTGTTGTCTTTAGGATATACACTCTGCAGACTCTTTGGGATTCAGCTCTGTTTCCTTGTCTTCCTTTTTTCTCTTTTTCTTAATATTACCTCTTTTTTACTGGAGAGTAAGAAAATTCAGATCCAGGATTTCAAATGTTGATTGTCCATGCAGCTACCCTGAAGTATGTGCATATCACTAAGTTGAGGTAAAATAGTAGCATTTACCCTAAGCAAGGTTTTATTTGTGTAATGTTTTTAAAATGGAATAAAATGAGCGGAGGTTCTGAGTCTTTAAAAATTGATTTTTAGGATTACGGGAATGGTTAGGTACTCTTTAATTTTATTTCTGTCATGTGGTTACTGTAATGTGTTTTTCTGCCTGCTATTTGCCATTGCAAAAACATGATTCCATGTTTAAAATGAATGCCTAATGAATCTGTGCCTCGTATGCATATATTACAAATTACTTGGAGTTTGTAATCCATGTTGAGTCTTTCCCCCCTATTGTTCTGAATGATTGAAAGTTGTCTGCATATTGGAAAAAGACATTATTTAAATGTGTATATTTCTTAATTGTAGTTGAGAGAGTCTTCAAGAGCTAATGGAAAACCAGTATTTCTTTTCTTGGCACTAATCAAGCAAATGTTACCTTGTCACTTAGTAGGATATGTTACTCTTCAGTAAAATACAAACCTGTGTTTATTCTCAGGCATTTTAGGAATGACAGCTGTCATTTTGCTTCTATATATGTGTTCTTGGCTATATTCATAAATTACCTATTTTGAGCTACCAAATAATACTTCATTCAATATAAATTGATAGCGTGGACGTTGTTTACTTAGATGTGTTTTCTAGTTGCAGTTTCTCAGCCTATGTAAGACTACTTTGTTGTAATAGACTGAATTTTTGAAAATCCTAGTACTGTTTCTCTACTGATTTAAGATTATTTCATTTATTTAAATAAGCCAATTATGTTTGTAATTGATATTAATAAAACCAGAATAAAGTTCATATCTACCAAAAACTGCTTTTATTATTTTTTAAAACATCTCCAAATACTTTTCTCTAAATGGGAAGAGCTGGTTTATGATTTAGAAAGAAGAGCGTGATAGATCAAAAAGAGTACTTTGACCTTGTATTTGATCTCTCAACCACCTATATATAGTTTTTTTTCCCTTGTTCTTTTTGCTGACTTTTCTTTTTTTTAATTCTTTTTTTTTATTTTTAAAGAAGCTTTAGATTTTATATATATATATATATATATATTTATTTATTTATTTATTTATTTATAAGGAATTTATTCTTAAATAAATTTATTCATTCCATGAGAATTTATTGAGCATCTTCTGTGTGCTGGGCATTGATTTCCATTCTGGGAATACATCAGTGAACAAAACTGACAAAAATCCTTGCCTTCAAAGAGCTAATATTCTGGTAGAAAAAAATATAATATTAACATTATCTAATTCAAAACAGAATGAACACAATTAGGAAAAGAAGAAAACACCTCAAATAAGATATTCCTCGATATCAGCCTAATTGACCTTAGTGAGTTGACCTCTTTACCTTTCATTATCCATAAGAAGTAACAATCCATCTTTCATTGACCATGAAGCTATTTGCCTTTGCTTTATTAAGATTGATTTACTTGATTTAAAATTGTTCCTTTTTTATTATATATATCCAGTTGTCACTGAGGCTTGTACCTCCTAGCAGCAAAGTACTCAGTACATTGTTAGCATTCATATTCATTCAGTCACAATTACTAAACTAGCTCCGTGCTGGATCCCAAAGGTACAGTCCAGCAAAACCAGGTGGCTTTCCCTTCTCTCAGAAAGCTTCCCATCTTGGGCAAATCAGGAAACATTGTTAATAGTTGGGTTTTTTTGTTTGTTTAATTTTGTTTTTTAGGTACCAGGGATTGAACCCAGGACCTTGTACATCATCAGTACGTGCTCAACCACTTGAGCTACATCCGCTCCCCAATAGTTGGATTTTGAGAGATCAGAGTTGTGCCAATTTTAGAACAGTATAAAATAATTATTTTTTTTCCTTATGTAAGTAGTATAAGCACATTATAAAATTAAGAGGGAAAATAAAGGGAAACAATTTAACTTCTTCACCATAGAATAACCACATATCTATGAGATATTTTGTCATTTTTTGAGAATTGGTGGGAAATGTGATTTTAATTCTGGTAAGTCTCACATGGGCACCAAAAAGGAATGAGAGGTCTACATGCTTTTCATTTTACCAAACTCCAATTAAATACATCAATCATTCATACTCCTTGTTTCTATTCATGCTGAGTTTTGCCTGCCTTCTGCTTCTTGTAACCAGATTGCCCAGTGAATGAGCCTGATCCTCACTCTTAATGGGTAGGTAGATTTCCCTCCCACCCACCCCCACCCTTATATGGCAGTCAGTGTATTAGTCACCATATAAACCTTTGAAAATGGTTAAATGATTGGCTTTTTAATCTATAAAAGAGAAACTATGAGCAAAAAATTGAAGTAGCTATGATGATATGTTTCTGAAACCTGAATAATGTGTGGTCAAAACACGTTTATATAATGATGTTACTTAATATACACGGATCTAAAACTAGGTATAAACTCCATTTACATATAGGTCTTATACTATCACACAAAAACTCCTTTATAAAATACTGTCAGTACTAATAAAACTAAAAGTCAACTTAACATTCCTTTAATATTTTGAATGATGCTGTTTTGCTGAAACTTACTTGCTTTTTCCAATGTGACTGATGTTGACTGCACAGGGCAGGTTCTTTTAAGTTTGTTATTCCTCCATGTTATTCCTACCATGTGCCTTGTGATAATACTGTGCTGTTACTACTTTTCTCTACTTGAACTTAACTTTTATTCATAGTGCACATTGATTTCCTTGTGTTATGACTGTATCATTTGTCATAATAATGATGGCTAACATTCACTAATGCAGGCTATTAGGCAGACACTGTTTTAAGTGCTCTACTTGTATTTTCTCACTTAAATCGCACAACAAATCTATGATGGAGGTACTATTAGCTCCACTTTACAGATGGAGAAATAGAGGCACAGAGAGATTCATTTGCCTAACATCAAAAAGCTAGACTAAGCAGTCTGACTCCAGAACCCATGCTCTTAAGCTCTTGGTTATATTGCCTTCTTATGAATCATCAACCCACCTTTATTAAATTTTGACAATAATATTGTTGGCACCAGTGTGATCAGAAAGTCATAAATGCAAGGCCAAAATCACATAGCAACACCCAGAAGGACATCAATATGCTCATACATGCATATCACTGAAATTAAAACACAAAATTTTTAAAATTCTTGTTTATAATTCATGGTGCCCTGAGATTGTGAACACAAGGGTAAACACTGATTTGGAAATCCTAAGGGAGACTTAAAACAGGTATTGAAACAGAAGGAAAACCTTTATTGTAGAAGATTCATTAGGTCATTCATTCAAGTCTTTATATAAATGATGGTGTTTGTTGGACTACCAACTCCTTGATAGCAGGGGAAGCATTTACAGTGTAGAATTACTTTTTGACACTAAAAGCAGTTAAGGATGTGGCTGACCAAATAGGCTATGAAATGCCCAGTATCCTCTGCCTGGCATTTTTTACCTATGACCAAAGAATGGTTTGGGTACTCATTGCCTTAAAGGTGATGGGGATAAGAGGGACTATTTTGTAAAGTAGAATATGCAATTAAAGGTATATGCATATTGAGAATGCTAAAAATAGAACAGAAAATAAGAAATCAGAGGGAATGCAGGGAAGATGGCAAGTAACCTACGTAAATATGGTTGCTCCAGCTAAATATTAAAATGAGCTATGAGTTTCCTGGCAACTATGACAAAAAGGTAAATACAGAGTTAAATGGGGATGCACCATATATCTCTCAGTATATATGTGATGCACTGCCAAGATCCCACCTCCAGGCGTGAGGCACTGGTCCCCCCACAGCTGCCAGGAACCTTGAATGCTGATGGCTTGTGGTTGAATTCCTCCTGGAATTTCCCTTTCCAAGGGAGCTGCCTCACCCAGAGTTAGACCCCTTTTCCAGTGGCAGCCTGAACCAATGACTGGTCAGTGCTGAAATACAAAGTCCAGCCTCCTTGCCTCAATTCAGGACAACTCTGAAAGCTGTGTGTTTCACCTTAGGATCAGCTGAGGCCTCTGCTGCAATTGTGTTTTAGGCCAACTTCTTTCTTGGTCCAGTTTTGCTTCTCTGTCTCTCACAGACATTCCCAAGAGTGTTCCCCAGTAAGCTTCCTGTAAACCGTCTCCTCAGAGTCTGTTTCCTGGGATACTCTCTTTTAGCACTATTGTAAGAACTGGGGATAATAATTGTAAACTGCTTAGCACAAATCTCAGCACATAGTAGACATCCAGGAAAGGGCAGTTATGGTTTAACTTTCATTACATGAGACATTGAGCCACATAATTAACAACATTTGATTTTTGTAGAAGATGCAGAGATGTTTTTCACATGGCCGTTTCTCTTTGCAATCCCCATAAAGCTAAGAATGAAATATAAAAATTCTACCAAATGAACTATCAAAATGAATTTATCTTTAAAAACTTCCTAAATAAGTTCAGGTTGCCTAAAGACAGATGCTTAAAATAAGCTTTAAAAATGCTTATTATTTTAAGGTTTTCATGAAAAGGGTATGTGTCAGAATATGAGGGTATATTCTTTTCATGCATTTATGACCTGTAGTTTGCACAGCATAAATGTAAAAACACTTTTCTTGGAGTAATTAAATCTTTGTTTTTCATAATTGACTGAATCTTGACTTAATGTTTGTACCCAGATGCCTTCACAGAAGATTTTTAATAAACTTGGTTTTCAGATGATTTTTATCTAGATGTCAGGATTATTTTTTTTTTCACAATCAAATACATAAAATTTACTCATGAAAAACATCTTTATTGTAGTTTTTAGACACAGTTTGTGGAACCATTAGTTTATAATGGACAATGTTTCTATGAGAGGCCTTTAAAGAGGGATGGTTCTCCCCAACAATGCTAAAAATATTTGAGGTAATTCTCTTGAATGTGATTTTTAGGTAGCACATACTAACTGTCATTTTTAATGTCATCCGAATACCACTTTGAGGTGGTGCCCAAGGATATGAGGAACCAAGAAAAAGATTCAACAGAGACACTGACATAGCAACTTCAGAGGTCGTGTAGGAGGTAGGATGAAAACCACCTCTAATCTGTCAGTTCTTTACTAATAATTGTTTTTTTTTCCCTCCAGATGGGGAGGAAGTTCTAGATAAATAGTGTTATCTGCCTATCTTTGATGACTGTAGCTACCTCTTGCAGCTTCTGTCTGAAATAGTTGTGGTTCATTGTACCCTGATTTTTTGACCTGTCGTGTTCTAAAGAAAAGACATCAGGGCTCCATGGCTAGAGGGATTCTTGTATCCCAAAGAAGCCTTTAAACATGAACATATATATATGGGGCATGGCTTTTACAGAGTGTTGCTGTTAATAGGAGATAATTGCGTGTGTCTGTATGAAGTTCATACAGCGTAGGGTTAAACTTTCTGATCACATGAATTTTGTCCATTGCATAATGAAAGATGTTGATTTTTGACAATTAGTATTGTCCTTCTTGTATGTGTTTTTTTCCCTTCATAATCTGAATGGACAAGACCGTCAGCTTCAGTTGCTAGCATGAAGGAACTTAGAAACTTTAGGGGTTGATACTCATTGAGAATTAAAACTTCCTGGATTATATATTCAATGCAAGAATCACCCCCTCACGAAGACAGTACTGACAGCTTATAAACAAAGTGAGTGAGTCAATGGTAGCCAGATTCAGAATGGAGTGCAAGCTGATAGGATTCAATCCTGGACAGGTTCCCATAAAGACTGAGGCTCCAGAGAGGTAAGGTCTCTTTGTTTGGGGTGGATATTCTTCTCTTTGGCCCTATTAAAGCCCAGGAAACAGTGGGGTCTTTTTTCCTTCTTATATTTGCCAGAGCTACCTTATATTTTTAAGCATCCATTTTATTTATTTCATTTATAAGGCACAAGGAATAAAATTTGTACAGGGCTGCAGAGTACTCTTTGGCAGGTGGTGTCTCTCCCCCATCCCCCTTCCCCCATCCCTGCCCCAAGAAAAATATAGCAGGAACAATAGATAGTTTTAAAAGAGCCTTACCCACTGCACTAAGTCCTCCTCTGTTTCAAAGAAATTAATTTATTTTGTGAATTACCTGTATGTTTTATGTATTTCTGCTCCTGCTTTTCTCAAAAGGTTTTAGGAATCCTGTATATGTTGGATTTATTGCTTATAATTTATAAATATAACCCACCATTGTGGGTAACCAATGAGTTTCATGATTTTCTTCACCAAGAAAAATTTGATCCTCTTTGCTAGTGACTTAGTACTTTTAAATTATCTTCATGTATTTAGTAAATATATATTGGTCAGCCTTTATGCAATAGGCTCTGTTCTTAGCTCAGAGATGAACAAGACAGACAACATCCAATATCCCTACCTCATGGAATTGACAGTCTAATGGATTAGCTCTTAGGAAACATTATAACTTTATGTGTGGCATTTGGTACGTTTCATATGCCAAATACCTTTTGAGGGAATACTTATTTATCTCTGGATCGTGGTTCTTCATTTATTAAGTGAGGAAATTGGGCTAGGTGATTTCTAAGATTCTTTTCCATTCAAAACTTCCATAACGTTTTAGTAGTCTTAGCCCAGGTTTGCAAGTAGAGCTTGGGCCTCCCCACTCACCTCCCTTTTAGATGAGCATTTTATAAAAAGTTTTATAGAAGAGAAATGTGTCAAGGATAGTGACATAGACTGGTGATGAATAGTACACATGCGATGGGGAAGTCAAGCTGAGGACAAAGTTTGAGGGTCTTTCTTCTTAGTAATTAAGAAGACATTGCTGATTATACTATGGACAATTTCAGTGGAGTAATAGCTTAGACTTTGATCCCATGGGGTTAAGTATTGAATCAGTGTGAGTTACAAGCATCGCCTACTCTTTTGGGACCCTTCAGTCATTAGGATTAATACTCATATTTACAGTATTAAAATCGGAAGGTGTCAAAGCTTAGCCACTATGACCACTGAGGAAGGTAGTCAAGACTTCCTTGCCTATACTTGCTTCTGGATGTATGAACTTCCCTGTGCTAAGTTGTTACCTTAGATAATTTATCCAGCATCTATCCTGATAACTCAGTCAGATAATGAATGATCAGGTACTATGTCATACAATTGGACAAAATAATCTGCATAACTAATGAATCTTTCAATTTGCTTGCTGCTTCAGAAAAAAATTTCTTGCCCAGGAAGTAGAAAAAAGTGGGATATTTTGTGAAGGGTAAATTGATATCCTTATATCCCCTTACCAAAAGAAATTGTTTCCTTTAAGAAACCGGAGTTTGGCTCTGTACCTCTTAAAGGAAATATTAATACTGCTTTATCCAAATGAACAGGATGCTGAACAAATTAGATACATTGTACTTAAACTGGTTGTCCCAATCTTTAGACTCTTGTAAAGCTTAAGACAAGAATTAAGTCTATCTTCTTTTAGGGCTTCTGACTAATACGTTAGACTGCTTATTGACATGTTATGAAACTGAAAGCTTATTCATAATATAGAGCAATTTTTGCTTTTAACCAGAGGTTCTTATATGAGCTGAGCAAATCCATGTACCCCTTGAAATTATATTGCAAAGTTTGTGTATGTGTGTATTTTTCTGAGAACCCCTCCATAGCTTCCATCAGACTGTCAAAGAGATCCGTGACCCCAAAAGGCTAATAACTTCTGCTCTGCAGAGGAAAATGAAAAGCAAAAGATTTAAGAAAGAAATCATATACTTGCGTACTAGGAACTGGGGGAATGTGAAACAAGTTTACTGGGTTTTATTTGTTTTTAAAGGATTTAGGCTATTGGCAAAAGTCAGTTTACCAGATATTAAATAAAGAAAACATAAGAAAATAGGTAGTAAAAGTTCTGCTGGCCCTATGTGGATTTTTCTGTTAAGTGACTTCCTACTCATTAGTTCAGCTCTATGTCAAAAGATATATATAGTAATTTATACTACATTTTTTATCATCCGTCTTGCTGTGCAGAAATGTGTTTACTTATTATGTCTGCTATTCTTTCCTACTTTTGTGCTCACAGTAAGAAAATAGAGCTAATTAAAGAAGTTTTGATTCTTTCTTAAAGATATTAAAATAAATCAGATGGTGTTTTGTTTTGTTGCCTCAATCAACTAAGAGCAACTAGTTATAATAGTTACAGTAGCAGTTTAAAAGAAATAACAAGTAATAAAGCAGTAACATTAGTTTGAAGGAAGAAGAAAGGTCTTTTTTGCAGGGAATTTTGTTGCTTCAACGTATACACCTGCTTTAGCCTGAGGTATTGTTTTTAATACTTTTATAAGAAAATCAATTACTAGAGATTTGCTCTCAATGTAATTTCCCTTATCTCTTGTGGCTTGTAATATATGGGTTTTTTTTTTAAGGCTTTATTTGCAATAAGTGTATTCTTTATTTAATTAAAGGAATCTCAAATTGATCATGTTTAGTTGGCAGAGTGTTAAGCTAAACTATGTAACCCATTTCTAGTATGACCAGTTTGACGACTACATTTGAAAATCTGTTTCACTGCTTGTTTTTTCTTATAACATGTTTCCTGCTATTATAACTAAGCTGTCCTCCCTGCAGTTTGACTTTATTTTTCATCTGACATCTTAGACTGATCATACCAATGTTTCTAAACACATTTGTGTAGCTGTTATGCCTTATTTCTATTCCTCTTTTTTATATACTCTGTTCCACATACAGTTAGAACAGTGGTTTTGTCATGTTGATTATTTTATGATTGTATGAAATGGGGCAAATTTTGAGAAAATTATTATGCCAGTAGCAGAATTAGTGGCATATGTGCCCTTAATATTTATTTAGTTTGCTTTCTACTTTGCCATACCAGAGAAGAATTCAGTTCTTCTCACTTCTGAAAGTCAAAGGAGGGATTGGAGGATACTGAGGCAAAAGAAATCTTATTTTCACCCCAAAGCCACTTATATATGATGTCAGGAAGGGCTTTTGATGAAACCACTGGCCCTACTTATAGATCTTATTTTCCAAGCCTTTCATTATTTTATTTGCCCTTTTCTGAACTCTACAATTTCCCTCTCTTGTAGCTGGTTCGATGCCCAGAACTGAATGCTGTGCTCCAGCTGTGGCCTCACCGGTGCTGAATAGAGAGGAAGAGCCACCTTCATAGCTTACATGTGATTCCTCTGCTTTTACAACCCAATACTGGATTTACTTACTTTGGCAAGATAGCTGCATTGTGCACTGTATTTAATGTTACGTGTACTGTAACCCTGGGTCTTTCTCTGCATTGCTGCCGTTAAACCCCAAATCCTGCCAATCTAAAATTCCTGCCTTTGTTTACCTGCCCCCCCCCCATAGACTCCCCTTACATTCATCCACAATGAATGTCATCTTCTTATTCTCTCCTTTCACTCTAATCTAAAACTTTGGCAAAACTTTCACTCTGTCCTATAAATTGTCAGTTGTCAGCCATCTTATTTTTTCTCCCTGCTTTGGTAATGGGACATCTTTGAAGTCTTTTCTCTGGTTCTTTTCCTTTTGTGGTCATTAAATACTTGGCATGGTGGATTTAGTAAGCATTCACCTGGCCTTTCTTCCAAACAAAATAGCCATGGACTCCTCTGATTTGACCACCTAATCAAGTAGTAACCTATACTTTAGTTCTATTCAGATTTTCTTGATTCCTTCTGATCTCTGTCCCTATGACCTCATTCACGATATAGTATTATCTCACAGCTCTTCCCATAGGGAGGAGACAATAAGAGGATATCAATTTACCATAGAGGTTTCTGACAATAAGAGAAGTATTATTATTCCTAATTGTGAATAGGAATAATAATTTTAAGATATACTTTCCCCTCTGAGGTTTTAATTTAAAATATATATACTTATATATTTTGGAGCTTAAGTTACTATAAATTTCTAAGATGAATGAAGTAAAGGCAGAAGAAAGGGAAGCAAGGTATTTATGTTGAATAGGACATGTTTCTCTAAGAAAGCCAAATTGAGCTTCATGCTGGGTTTGTAGAGCTGTCTGCAAATGGGAGATGAGACTTCATTTTTCCTAGATTCTGGAGCATTATTTTAATTTCAGATTTAGAGTAGGTTTTTAAGTTGTTTTATTTAGGACTGTTGACCCACAATCTTAATTTATATGCTTTGATTAATCATTTCGAGTATAGAAAGTATAACTTTTTCTGGTTTATTAAGGATGATAAGGATTGGAAGATTTCCATATGTCCTTTTTATCCATTTTGAAACTCCCTCAAGTTGAAATTAAATCCCACTGTTTCTTATAGTAATAGCCAAGCTGATGTTTGAATTCTTACTTTCCCTCCCCCCCTCTCAGTTGATGTGTCCCATTTAAACAATTCTTGCTTGGATCTGAATCCAGTAGGTATCTCTTAGGTGTATTTATATCTTGAGTTAAAATCAATTTGGAAATCTCTTAATATAATTTCAATAAATCAAATTCCTATCAGGAGGATTTAAAAGTTACCAAACATCTTTCATTCATACACCTAATAGATCTTTCAGATATCAGCATATTATGCTGTGAAGGTGTATCACAAAAGTAGACCACAGAGTAAGAGGTGGCAAGATCTAGGAGCCTTTTTGATGAATATAAAGTATATCAACTGACCATTCTTCCACATATCTCTTACCATTAGATATTGCTAGTTTCCTCATTCACAGTTGCACAAAGCAAGTAAATTTTTAAGCTCAATTTGGTGGTTTCAAAGAAAGCAAGAGTCTTTTCTGTGGTTTTCCACCAGGTACATTATCAAAGATCAGTGGCTTTGCTTATGCCTGTGTCACTTCCTGATAAGTGTGGTGCTTTCTAAAGCACCTTTCTTCAAAGGAACATTAGTTTTATCCTTGACTTCTGCAGCTACCCTCAGGGACAGAGCTGAGCCGGCTGGGCTCTTGTGTGCTGAATGCTTTTCTCTAGGCAGCCAGTAAGTAGGGAGCAGTGGCATGGTTTTCATCTCCATTTACGGTCCTTGGAGGAGTTGGAAAAGTGGTTGGGGTGTTCTTGGAGGCAGAAACTAGAAATTGTGAGATAAAAATAAATTGGCAGGGGATGTTTGCAATTCAAATTCCAATCCCTGCAAGGAGGGTGGAGGGCACTGGGAAAGGGGCATATGTGGAAAGTCAAATGAGATCTGCTGCAGGCATTTGTCTCCTTCCATTGGAAGGTTTGCCTGTGACACACTTTTCCCAAGCTCATATTTCTGATTTGTTCTAGAAAGTTTTGTGTTATGTAGTTGTGATTATCCCTTACCAAGAGAAAGAAGGAACACTGTAAAAGTATATTCTCAGAAACCTCAGTGCTTTAAAGCATGGTTGGAGGCACCAGAAGAGATCTTAAGAAAGGGAGAAGGGAGCCGGTTCTTAGGCAGGGGGCAGGCCGGTCAGCTTTAGGGTGGGGTGACTGTTTCATTGCTCTGCCTGTGTCTGAGGAAGCTCATCCTTTGTACCATGCTTTTATTGTTTCTTTTGTCCATCTGGATTTCTGGCCTCAAGGGAGAGATTTGCAAAGCATTTGACAGAGTGTCTTGTAGTTTGTCAACTGTGATTAAAAGATACTGACCGTTCATGGAGGCTCTGTGAAGATTATCAAGCGTTGTTTTGGTTTGCCAAGAATAGATGATATATTGGCTTATGGAAGGTAATCTCACGTTCGGGAGAAACTACTAATATAGTCTGACCATTGCTGATAAATTAAGTCTGCAGTGACTCGGTTTTGCACAGTTGAGTAAGAAAGTATTTGGGAGCCACCAGGGACAAGGGATCTTGTATCTCAAGAAAATTCTCAGAGTGAAATCCAGTAAAGTAGTAGGGAGATTAGCAGGAGAAAAGGAAGGCAGAAATGGGATAGAATCTATGAATGTAACTAACCTAAATTTGGAAGCTAGGATCAAGTCCTTGATTTATCTTTAGAAATATATAAGATAGCATGAGATGTACCATTAAATTCAGGAGCCTGGGCTAATAACCAGAAATATGCATTAGAAACAAGGACCATGAAGAAAATTGAAGGGTTGTACAAGATAAAATTATCCAGGATTTCATCTGTGGACTTGCATAATGATATTTGCTGTGTGCCATATGGCAGTAAAATAAGTGGAACAACATTCTCCCCTTCTCCCCTCAAAAAAGAAATGATGGACCTTATTTGTTGGTTCGTTTAGATGGCAGTTTGAGTTGGTAGAATAGATGAGTATTATTGGCTAGCTTTTAGACAGAGGTATTAGTGTACTGTTTCTTGATAGTTGAAGTTTGAGACTGGAAATTTAGTAGCATTACTGATTTGACCTCTATTTTAAATTTTAGCAGCTTCCCCAAAGACAGAGTTAGTAAGAGTTACATATTACTATGAAGGTAATATGTCTTATAGCTAATCAGTTTAGGCAATTGTTTTTACCCTGAATTCCTTCTTAATCAAGAATATGGAAAGTTATAATCTTTGCTCTGGAGAATTCTTCTTTCTGTCCTCCCTTCCCTCACTTTTTCCAAATTCCGAGCACAATAGCAGCTCTCTCTCTTCTGTGGCAGGTGTGCATCCTATTGGCTGGCTGGTACTTCTTGTTTTTGTTTTTTTTCCCCACCCTTATTCTTTTTAAATGGGGGTGGGGGTATAAAAATTTGTGTATCGGGTACATGCAATAATGTTGTAATGTTTTTTTTGTTGTTTAATGGATAATTAATTGCAAAATAATTGTTTGAATTATAACATGTTTGAATAAATGCTAAAATTAGTATTTTTTTTTCTAATATAATAATGAATTTGAAATCTAGCATTCCTGTAACAATGTCTCTATGTTTGTCTGTCTGTGTCTGTCTAATAGTAATTAATATCTGTGGTCCATACCTGGAAGAGGAAGTACAGCTTTAAAGGAATAACAAAAGACTTTGTGTCTTAGACCCTTCGCAGGTGTTACAGTCGGGTGAAAGAACATGGTGTTGGGAAAAGAAAGAGCAGTTACACATTTGAACAGTTGGAACAGGTGTTTGGTCAGGGAGGATGGGATGCTCAGCCCTGCCAGCCTGTACTTATTAACAGTAGTGGCTTGTACCAGGAGCTGGAGTCAGATGGCAGCACTATGGAGGAGTATTCACAGGAGGACTGGGGAAACCACAGTCAGGATCTCCATGGCTATCCAACAGATCAGGAATTGGGTAAGAAAGCCATTGTGTGTAATACTTACCTACCTGTATATATATGTATGAATATATATACCTTTATACGTGCACCTGCACTGATCCCTGTAGTAACTTCTGGTAGCGTTCCTACTGTTGGCACAAGGCACTCAGTCTCTTTGGGCAACATGGGCATCCTTGGTATAACCTTCAACTGCCAGCTCATGCTTGGTGTTGGTCATCTGACGATTTACGTACCAGCAAAATTCCTAAAGACACCTAAGAATTCCTACGTCTGAGCTGCACAAGAAAGCTCAGTGACTGAATCCTATGCAATTCCAAATATTCTGCACCTTCTAATTCTAAGATGACTGCCAAGAGTATTGACTCTTGGCCCAGCTGCCAAAGATGGATCTTTTTCTCCCTTCATCCCAAATATTTTTCTTTTCTGTTTATGATTTCGGAAAAGCCCCCTACCAGACTTCTGTCTGAACAAAAAATGAGGGGAAGCCTTACTTTATCTTGAAAAGAGCTGGAATTTGAACTTTATCAGTGGTCATACTCCCTCAGACTTCTTAAGTGATCCTATCCCGGCAGAAGCTGGAGTGATTCCTGCAGTCATCAGCCTTAACAATGGAAAGTTAAAGTCCTAGCCATCAAATCTTAAACTGTGTGGCCTAAATGAGACGGTATGTGTAGTTTTTTGTTTTTGTTTTTAATTTTGGCATCAATTGCTCCCTTTTTGATTTTCGTAATTTGGACCTACTAATCAAGTTCCTGTTGCAGCCATTGTACATTAACAGCAAGCTCTAGGATGAGTGCTCACTCATAAGTAAATGTTCTTTTTCCTCAATGAGGTACTTAGGAAGTGTAAGTAGGATTGGCAATACAAATGTTTCCCAAGCTTAAGATAAAAATCCACTGGCACTGTTTTATGGGTTTCCTGATGCTAGAGAGATGCTAATTCAAAAGAAAAAGGATTAAATGCTAACATTAAGAGTACTGTTTTTAAAAATCTCTCAAATATTAAAAGAGACTATAAAACTGAAAGACTAATGAGATACAAGAAACGGACTTAAAGATTAGAAGAATGAAAAGGGTATGTGCTAATTGATTGGTACCCACCTCTTAATTGCAAAACAGTAAAAAGTTCTAAATTATTTTGGCATCCCATAACTCTGGTTTTGCCCTAGTGGGTTAAGTCCACCCAAACCTTTGTAAAAAATAACATGATATATAGCTGTAGAGTATGTTGATCCCAACATTGGGGGAATAATTGCTCTGGAAAACTGACATAGCAAATCTAAATTGAACAGAATTATTTTCATTCTTGTTCTTTTAAAATCATGTTTGCAGTGAAATTAAACTTTAAGCTCCCAGCTAGAAATCCACTGGTGACCTTGAAGAATTTTATACACGTAGAGCCGGTTTCTGATCTTGCATATAAATGTCTGCATCTCATTATATAAGTTATATTTCTAAATCTGGCATTGTAGAGTGTTTGACATTAGAATTAAGGCCCCGCATTAGAAAGTATGGAATGAGCAGTAAATATAGCTACTTATCTACATAAATGTATGCCACCACTTAGGAAAATATAATTTGTTTCAAAAACTTTGCTTTTCAGATGAAATACCTGTCACAAAGAGAACATTAAAAATAAAACAGGAGTCTTCTGAAGAAGCACAGTAAGTACATGTTTTGCCTTTCCACAAAGTGTCTTGGCCTAAGTTTAAGGACTGTTGGGAGGATTCAGTAAGTCATTGCTGACATTTAGACGTGCTATGAAAGTTCCAGGCACACCACTGAGGAAGCATGCCTATTCATTCTTTCTCATCTTCCTAGCTTAAGTATTCCAGTGGTTAATGTAAGATGTTGAGGATTCTGTATACAACAAAAAGAAATATTACATGAAAATAAGTATGTTTATGCCATTTGCTTGTATGTGCATGAGGATACCTGGATGTTTAAATGAAATTTAAAGATGAGTCACGGGGCCCTGAGTTTATCTGTGTTTAGGTGAAATGAAAGGAGGGCCAAAGGGACACTTTAATTCCTTATAGTATTACATTTCAGGAATCAGAAAGAAAGGTCCCTGGTGACCTATTTATACAAGGACAGGGTCCTCCCATTGGCTCGCATCGCCTCACCTTCCCCTGAAGAGTTGAGCATTCTTTGCTCTTTTGTAAGGACATCACAGTTCTCTGAGTTACCAGTGATGTTATATTCGTGGCCCTTTTTAAAATAGCTTTAGGTAAGTCCCTGAGTAAATCTAAATATTGAAGAGACTATATTAAAAGATAAATTTGGGGGGAAAGTGAGGAACACCATTTTTTTTCATCTGGTAACCTTGGAGCATTCATTGCACCCACTTGTCCTTGTACACTTCATTCATTCATGTGATCCTGCTGTTTGAGAGGTGGTGGAGAAAAATAAAGGGGAAGAGGCAAGGTGAAATAGACCAATAGCAAGCAATGCAAAGAAGAAACATTAGTCTTTTCATTCAGCAAACCGCCAAGACCACCACCATCACCCCCATCTCCCTTTTCAAATGCTCGTTACTTTTTCAGAGTACCTCTTTGGAACCAAAGAATTCCCAGTGCCAACTAGTTCCATGTCTGGGGAGGCGATGAGGGTTCAGGGATCAGGAGTCATTCCCCCAAATTGTAACCATTATCCTGTGCCTCAAAAAAAAGTTTATTACTCAAATCAGTAAATTTGAGGCCATCCCTTGTTGGGAGGCAGGTCTCTTTTAACATCGTGACATCAAAATCTCCCAAAAGAGGGGAGACTTCCTGATTACTACTTAATAAAATAAATAAAAAAAAGAGTTACCACAAGTCCTTACCTTCAGATCACTGTTCCCTAAATATGCCACTAGCTCTTTCATTACAGCATCCCATCTCTCCCTTTTAGCCACTCAGAACCTACAGGGGAGGCCCTGCAGTTTGAAATAACTGGGCATGAGCTCAGACTTCACAGGATTGTTGCCAGTCTCCTCCAACGCCTCAACTTTTCCCATGGCTGAGACTACAGAAACCAGGCACTCTGGTCTCAGGAACTGTTTGAATAACTGAGTCTGGTTCTTGTACTCCACATCTTCAGAAAGTTGATATGAGGCTTGAGCCCAGGAAGCTTCAGGCTGAGATCAGATCAGCAGGGCAGGAAAGGGACATGCTCTGCGGAAACCTCCAACCTGTGCTGCCTCCTCCAGGTTCCAACTCACTTGGGAAGAGATTCCCAACAGGTTCCTCAGAGCTATTTATTCTCCAGTGCTATGGTTTCTTCAGAACTGTTCCTTGCAGGGTCTGACTATAGAATTAATAATGATTTAGGACTGTGGCAGTGCTGAATAAAATCACTTCATTTGGGCAATTGGATTTTTTCCCCTGTAGGTGTAGATGGAATTAGCCAAAACTATTAGCTGACATAACCAGTAGTTAAATACACCATCCTTCATCCGTGAAAAAGAGTCACCCAACCTGCTCATTTATTCAACAAATATTCATCAAGTGCCGACTATATGTCAGGCATTAGGCTACATCAGTGAGCAAACAAACAAAAATCTATGTCTTCCACCCCAACGCCTTAGCCTAGTCCTTGAGATGAATAAAACACATTTCAAAGATGGACAAGGAGGATGGTGGCTATGAAAGATAGCTTTTCTTTGAGGCATTGACCCATGCAAAAATACGATCCTATGTCTTAACCTCACAAGCATCACAATGCAATTACTACAAAAGTGGTCCTCACCAAGTGCCTTTGTATCCTCTGAGTAGGCATATTCCCCAGTGATGCAGGGATCTCATCTAGACAGCCATTCTGATACTTGAGAAGCTTTTAAGACCAACTCAAGGGTGGAGGTCAAGTCAGGGCAGTCTTTGGCTCCAAGAAGCAGCTGATAACAAAATACTAGCACTTTGTCATCCTACAAAGAAAATGTTAAGGAGAGCAAGAGGACAGATTGAGAATGCCTATATGGAAAATTCCCCAGAATGTTCCAGAAGCTCTTCCTTTAAACAGTTTGAGAATTTAATAGGAAAGTCTCAGGGATCTGTCATCTTCCAAGGCCTCTGTCTAAGAAGCTGTTAGCAAACCAGCATGTTCACCCTCTTTTCTTGCCATTGATTAATTGTATGAGTGTGGTAGCTAAGTATTTTTCTCAGTTAAACCTATAATTGATGTAGAATGTAATCATTTGTTGCTGAGGTGATTTTTTAACTATAATCTTCCAATATCAAAGTTTAACCATAACTGAGAAAAAACTTGTGATATCTTCCTTTACCAGTCAGTCATCATGAAGTATCCATTACAGAAGCCTGGGTGTTGCTCAGTGGTTGAGTGCCTGTTTCGCATGTATGAGGTCCTGGGTTCAATCCTTGATACCGCCTAAAAAAAAAAAGTATCCATTACTGTTATATGAGTTAAACAGCACGCAAAGCAAGAAGTTCCCTGCTTACTCTGCCAGCTATACAAACAAGTCAAAATTGAAATCATTTCTATTCTTTTGCTTTACTTTGTAAAAAAATTTTTGTAAAAAATTGAAAGGAACAATTTCAATTCATTATCTTGAATCTTTCTTTTTTGTTGTTATTTTAATTTTTTTTTTTATCATTAAAGCAATTGTAGGTTTACAGAAAAATAATGCAGATAGACTCTATCTTGAAACCCAAGCCTAATATGGACCTTCTCCAACTGAATTCTCAGATTTTGATTCTGTGCTAAATTGACAGTGATTTTAAATTTGAGAGTAGTGATGAGTTTCAGATAAATAGAAGAAAATGTCATTTTGTTTTTACATCAGGTCATTCATTATAATCAGTTGTATATTTTCCTACAAGCAAGTATAGGCCAAGATATATTGAACTCTCAGAATTTCTAGGTTGGATATTAAGCTGTTGATTATTTTAAGTGACACTGGATACCTTTCTGAATTTAGCATCCTTCACCTTCTTTTGGTACTTAGGTCTGAAGGCCCTCATTAATATGCATTGATAGCCACTTAAAAATATCCATGCAGCTCGAATTTCTGAAATCCTGGGTCCCATGTATCAACAGCTACTAAGCCTGATGCAGCCAGACTATGTAAGTAGTAGAAAGCAGTTTATCATTGATTCTTAGAAACTTCTTAGGGGCAGGTGTTTCTCAGATTTTAGCACCATGATTATCAAGATCTGCACTCTCCAATACAGTAGCCACTGGTCACATGTGACTATTTAAATTTAAACTAAACTAAAATAAAATACAGAATTTAATACCTCACTCACAGTAGCCATGTTTTAGGTGCTAGTGGCCACCATATTGGATAGTGAGATGTAGAACATTTCAATAATTGCAGAAAGTTCTATTGGAGCAGGTGTTGCTCAGTGGTTAGGCACCTGCTTTGTATGTACAAGGTCCTGGGTTCAATCCCCAGTACCTCCCATTAAAAAAACAAACAAACAAACAAAAAACTTCTGTTGGACAGCGCTGATCTAGACATCTGAGGAATTTGGTTTTTATTTCTCTTTCTAGGAAGAGAGACATCATGCAGAATATTGTACAGATTTTGGAATCGGTTCAGTTGAAATGGGAACTGTTTCAGAGCTGGACAGACTTTTCAAGGCTTCATCTTTCTAATAAACTGGCCATTTTTGGAATTGGTTATAACACCCGTTGGAAAGAGGATATCCGTTATCATTATGCTGAGATCAGCTCCCAGGTGCCCCTTGGCAAGCGACTTCGGGAGTACTTCAACTCGGAGAAACCTGAGGGACGGATCATTATGACCCGAGTGCAGAAAATGAACTGGAAAAATGTTTACTACAAATTTTTAGAGATCACTATTAGTGAAGCTAGGTGCCTGGAGCTGCACATGGAGATTGACTGGATACCCATTGCCCACTCCAAACCAACTGGTGGAAACGTCGTTCAGTATTTATTGCCAGGAGGCATTCCTAAAAGCCCGGGCCTTTATGCCATTGGCTATGAAGAATGTATTGAGAGGCCCCTCTCACCCCATGTGGAGCGGCGTTCCCTGGACCCAGGAAAGGAGGGCCGGGTTGACCTGGAAACCCTTTCGGCACAAGCCTCATTACAGGTGGAAATGGAACCCACCCGTATTACCTATTGCTACCTCGGAATTGCTGAGGTCAGGACTTTGCAGCAATGCTTATTTCTACATTTCCAAGCAAATACCAAAACCTTCAGCAAAGATTGGGTTGGTATTAATGGGTTTTTGTCTCAGAACTGTATTGTGGATCCCGGAGTTTCCCCCAAATCCATCTACATCAAATTTGTAGAAGTAGAGAGAGATTTTCTTTCTGCTGGCTCTTTAGTGGAGTGCCTGGAAAAAGCCATTGGATACCCCTTAAAATTTAACAACTGAATGTCATCCTTCATAAGGATTTGGGCTCTTCCCTCCCTTTTCTCTACTCATGTCCCATTACCCAGCCTGTCCCTCGTCCAGATGCTGCCATCAGACTCTTCATGGAAACTGACTTTGTACAATTGGGCCAGTACAACTTATAAGGAATCATAGTAGACTTTGGGAAAAACAAACAGACCTCACCTGAGAATGCTCATTTTGAGCAAGCAAGATATACAGCGAACTTGCTTGGTGGGTCAGCTGTTTCTTTTTTAAAAACAAAAAGACAATTTTTAAATGGATTTTAGAGCCCTAATATAAACAAATGTAGGTACATTCCATATTGGACAAAACTTATACTTTGAGTTTCATATGAAATTGAAAAAATGTATTTTTTTCACAATGTTTCATTTTTACACATACCTTCATGTCTCTATATAAGTGTTATTTACAACCTTGAATAAATAAGCAATAGATAATGGCAAGTTAAATCTTGAGTCACATTAAATAAGACTGTTTTTCAATATCACCCTTAGCTACTATTATATATAATTTAGAGTTTCATTTTTTCCCCACCTACTGAGTGTTTTGCTATTTCCAATCAGTGTTGCCTGCAAAGACCTTTGTTTCTGTGATGTACCCACTTTATGGTTGTGTTGCCATTTAAACTTTTTAAAAATATATATATTAAAGTAATACCTGGCCTCTTGGCGTACCAGTTGAGCTTTCTGTAGCAGAGTGTGGCCGTCCTGGCAGTGGGACTGTGCTCTGACTTTACGGCTAAGAATGAACAGAACAGGCAGAGCAGAGCATCTTCACCTTCTTTCTTTCTATACCTCACTGACCAAGGTCATCATTTCTTGTCAGAGTACCAAAGGTCACTGGACATCTCCCTTTTTTTTTTTTAGTGACTAGGATATTCCTTCTGAATTTGTAAGAGACTTTCATTCCTCATCTTTACATTCAATCATCAGAGGAAACTTTCAAAGAGAAAAAGTAGAAAATTGGTGCCATCATGCTATCTCTAAGAAGGAAAGATAGGAACCGATAGAAACATTTTTTTAAGTGATCCATAGTTGGAATTTGGAAGGTATAAAGCCCATCAGGAAGATAAATGTGTTTGGATTGTTTAGAGATTTCTAATGGGTCAACTAGTACTCTTGGCTAAGAACAGCTTACTGATAGGATAGTCAAGAGTCACTTTTATCTCATGGTGGGAACTTGCTAGATTGGTTATTTATCTTTAATGATTCCCCAGCATCTCTCACATGCTCCACTTTAAATGGGCTGCAAATCCAGGTAAGAGCTATAATTCTCCCTGTTTTTCTATACTAAAAAGATAAAGTTGCGTGTTGACAGAAAGTATTCTCTTTTTCCCACATCCTGAATGGTCCCAAATCAGTGATTTTATTTCTCAGTTCTGATGCCTATTGGCTGGTTAATGCTTAATTATTTTTCTAATGGTGAGAGCTTATAACCAGTGGGATGGCTTTTATTTATTTATGTCAGTTGAGTCTGGGTTTGTAGAGTTAGCTGTTTTCTGATGCAAGCTGCTAAAAATGGGTGCTAGTTCAGGGAGAGTATATGTTTGTGAGGATGTCGAGTGTATCACTTCTTCTCCCTGGGCACAAACTTAGGAAATGCTCATGAATTTGATATTCTTTGGAAATTGGAACTAAGATCCCAAAGGGTGAGAGTCCATTAACCATCTTGTAGCAATAATCTCATAGCATTCAGTGCAATAGAAAAAAGAGAATTACCGGGAGTATTACATAGTATCCCCAAATCCTTGCCACTGACCAACCCCAAAACGTTATGCTTGATGCATTTTCTTCTCCATTCCACTTCCCATTGTCAATAATTGCTTAGCTGGGGCTGAGCATTTGGGAACATTTAGAGAGGATGTTTTAGATCTACCTAACATTACTGAGGATGGGGGACTGCTAGTCTACTCTGAGCAACATGGAAAGATGGTCAAGACTGGACCCAATATGTGTTTTCACTATTTAGCTTGCAGTGGAGTGAGAGGTAGGGGTGAGAGGACAAAGCTGAGCACTGGGGAAATGGAGGCTTGGAAAGAAAGTAGCTTGCTGGTACTGAAAATCTATCCAGTGTCTTGGGCCAGAACAATCTAGAATACAGGGCAGCAGATTGTCAGATAACTAAATATGAACATTGCT
>JAQZBX010008945.1:0-47096 GCA_029593785.1 Cabassous unicinctus | reverse complement strand
CAGGACCTCCCATGTGGGAGGTGGGAGCTCAACTGCTTGAGCCACATCTGCTCCCAAGAACATGGCTTTGTGTGCAGTGTCTTTTGAGTTAGAAACATCTACAGTGGGTAACCCATAAATTTAATTGTTGTGTAATGAAGAGCAAGAGAATAAGAATGGTATTGGGGGTATAATCAAGGGAATGCTAGATGTTTTTCACTCCTTAGAGTCAATACATTGTTTCATGTGTTTCCCCATAGACTTTGCCAAGGTCCACATTAAAAAAAATTATAAATGATAAAAGACACTTAACCTACCTTACAGACTCTAGCTCTATGATTCTGCTCAATTTGCTTGTCATATCACTGAGGTCATGTAATATTTGTCCTTCAGTGACTGGCTTACTTCACTCAACATAAGGTCTTTAAGACTCATCCATATTATCACTTGTGTTAATAAAAGGGAGTGGAGAGTGGTGAGCTGATGTGGGCAAAATCTATGATAAGGTGGAAGGGGATGTGGTTGGGCAGTGGATGGGTATGAGAGGGGTGCAGTGATGTGATTGAGTTGGGCAGTGCTGGTCTGTGAAGGGGAGTAGAGTGAGGGGGTTGGGTTGGACTATCCATGGAACTGAGGGGAGGGCAGGTAGAATGAGCTGGTGAACTCTGAGGATTTGCAGGTCTGTGGTTAAATCTACAATATTGGGAATGTTCTTTTGGCAAAATTGGCAGGTGAGGGTGCTGTAGGGCATCGAGTATAGGAGGATATGCGGGATAGGGTGCTCCTAAGGCAAGCTTCTATAGAATATGAAAACATAATGTGTTATCTCAGTGGATGGAGACCCACACAATAAACAAGAAAATATTAAACTCTTATCATGGGGAGCCCTGCTATGTTCTCAATTAGAGGGACAAGAATTTCTTGAGAACATAAACAGTGCCTAATAAAAGAAAACAGACTAATATCTCAAACCCTCAATATTAATGTAAGTAACTATAAATCTTATCTTCAAAAATTGAAACTTAGTGGTTACCATGGGTTCCAAGGGGAGGGGAAGAAAAGAATAGAATAGATGGAACATAGAGCATTTTTAGAGAATTAGAATTGTTCTGCGTGGTCTTGCAATAAAGGATACAGGCCATTTTAAATTTCATCAAAACCTGTAAAAATGTATGATGCAAAATGAAAACCATAATATAAACCATTGACCATGCTTAGTAGCAATGCTTCAATACTTGTACATCAATTGTAACAAATGTACCATCCACATGTAAAATGTTATTAATAGGGGAGAGTGGAAGATGGAGAGGGCATTGGGTATATGGAAATCCCTTATATTTTCTATGTGACTTTTCTGTAACCTAAAGCTTCTTTGAAGATAAAAGGAAAAAAATAAGACACTGGGGGAACATATGGAAGAAATTGTCACTGTACCCACAAGATAACAGATCTTGCAATGATGAAAGACACAATGTACAAAAAAAATTTTATTTTATTTACATTTTTTAATTTTTATATTTTTTTTTTGTTTTTTATTTGTTATTTTTTAAATTATTTTTATGCTATTTTCTTATTAATTTTACCTTAGATTTTTTGGCTTCTTTTCTTTAGAGGTTTTGGATCACAGAAGGGTCACAACAGTGACAGGAGAAGACTGGTGTGGGATGTCGGTGATGGGGATGTGTGGGAAGGGGTGCACCTGGGGCATGTCTCTAAGGCATATCAATATGTTCAAGTGTTCATGGGGCGCCATCTTAGTGTGCGGAGACCCACACAATAACTGAGAGAATATTGAATTCCCATCCTGGGGAATCCTGCTACATTTTCTAATAGAATGACAAGAAGCTCCCGAGTGCATGGGCAGTGCCTAGTGAAGGAAGACAGACCATTATGCTGAGCCCTTGATATTGATGATTGTACTTATGAAACTTTTCTTATGAAATTGAAACTTAACCTAGTATTATATTTTGCCTAAGAGTTACCTCTTGAAAGCATCCTTGTTGCTCAAATGTGGCCTGTCTCTAAGGCAAACTCAGCACATACCTTTCCCCCGGCATGGGATATGACTCCCGGGAATGAGCCTCCTTGGCACCAAAGGATTATTACCAAGCTTCAACTAACAATGCATCTGGAAAAAGACCTTGACAAAAAGGGGGAAATATTAAATACAAATGAGTTTTTATGGCTTAGAGATTTCAAAGTGAGTTGGGAGGTCATTCCAAAAGTTACACTTATGCATTTCTCAGCAGAACCTCACTCACTGCCACAGTAAATAGTACCTCAAGCAGTGGGGCTCCTGAGGACTCTAGAGACATCTAGACACTATTGGCAGGACAGACAATCTCAGGAATTCAGCACCCTGCCAGTGGGCCTTACCTTGGAATATATGTTCCCCAATAAAACAGAGTTAGACTCATTTATAATTTCCCTATACATGGCTCTTCTGTCCCTTTTATTTGAACCTATTATTAGCACTATAATTATTAAATATATGTCCAGAGATTTAAATCTTTGGTCTTCATGTGCAGGTTGAGCCCTCAATCTCAACAGAATTGCAACATCTACTCTACAGTTCATTGGAGTCACCCAGGACCACTAACAAGGAGATGATGATGGACAAAGCCCATCCCAAAGAATAGAATGTGTCTGCAACTGCAAGCAAGACAGTTCCATTCATCTGCCTCATGGGATCTAAACCCCCTCTCAATTAGAAACAGAGTGTCCTCACCATCCCCAAATCCTCAAGATTGGAGAATGAATAATGGACTAAAGTAGACTTATTATAATTCTATTATAGACTTTTTATTATTCTAACAATGGAAAAACTTGTATCATTGTTATAAAGGCAGTGGCCACCAGAGGTTCTGAGAGGAGAGAGGTGGAAGAATAGGTGTAATATGAGAGCATTTTTGGAACATTGGTATTGTCCTGCATGACATTGCAGTGACAGATACAGGCCAATATACATTTTCTTAAAACCTATAAAATTGTGTGGAGCAGAGTGTAAACTAGGATGTAAACTATTCCATGCTTAGTAGCAATGCTTCAATATGTGTTCATCAATTGTAACAAATGTAACACAGTAATGAAAGATTTTGTTAATGTGGGAATTTGTGGTAAGGGGAAGGGAATCAGTGTATGGGAATCCCCTAGATTTTTATGTAACATTTATATAATCTAAAGCTTTTTTAAAAATTAAAAATAATTTAAAAAGACTAAGTTCATCAATTGCAATGAATGTATTACACTAATGAAAGAAATTGTTAAAGTGGGGAAAAGTGGGAGGTCTGGGGAGTAGGGCATATGGGAATCCCTTATTTTTTTTATATAGCAATTTATGTAATCTAAGTATCTTTTAAATATAAATAAAAACACATTTTTTAAAAAGACTAAGTTCTGTCTTCTTCTGGGTTCTGAGTTAGGTGATTATTTTTCCTTTCATGTTTACTGAATAAGGCAGCTGTTATATTATTTTGCTGCACACATCCTTGCCTGAGCTCCCTTTTTGGGGGGTTATGTGGGCATGTATATGCTTTGAAGAAAAACTCAACAACTGGTATTTACCCAACAATAGCAGAGCACTATTACAACCCCAGAAAACACATAATGAATACAACCAATTCCAATTTTGCCAACTAGATTATTATGCTGACCCTGCAGGACAATTTATTGTATAGCAAAACAACTATTTGTAGCCTATGCAAACAAAACATGTGGTGGCTTCAATTTTAATTCAGAGTGTACAGCTGGGTCTGTTGCTTACTTACAATCTGTTAACCCTACTTCCTTCTTACTAAAACCTAGATTTTTAAAAACTACTCAAATAGCTCAAATGACTTATGGGACAAAATATTTCTAACTGCCAGTGTTTGTTCCTGAAATGTTCACACAATCCCATGGTAGATATTGTAAAAGCAGGAAGCTGAATATTTGTCCACTTCCTCTTCTATTCATTTGGATAATATTCAAACTTAAGCAGCAAAGGAAGCCTTTTGTCAAGTCTTAATAGTGCAATTTATTCTGATGTCTACCAGACATTCCAAGAGGGCCAAGGCAAGTTCCTGTTATGGGGGTCTTGTTATAAACAAGATATTTTCATGATTCAGTCCATGCTTCCTTAGCCCCACATAATACTGACCTTCCTGAGTCCTCGGAGTATGGATGATATGAATATTGCTGGCACAAGAGCACAACAGGCACAACAGTGCCCCAGAATTACCTTCTATTGGATTGGGCACCTGCCACACAACTGACATTTGGTGAAGTTTGTGCAATGACAGTAGAGTCAAAGATAGTCTTGTTGATTTTGTTGTTTTAAACAAATGTCCATATACAAGTTGCCTTGGAAAGTGGTTGGCTTTGAAGATTATTATATCATGTACTTCTTCTAAAGAGGCTTCCACTGCTCTGATATTTTTGGAAAAACTCTAGAAATTCAGAAGCCACAGAAAGGAATCTCTTTATTATCCGAGGCACAATAGGGTGGTGACCAAAACCAAGGTTATCTGCACAAATAGTCAAGATATTGCATGGTGACCAGTCCTAAAGCATGCCATCTGGATACTAAGTAGGATAGAGACATGGTTCTACATGTTGACAGTGGTAGAATTTTGACATGTGAATATCAGTTTTACTTTCAAATTTTCAAATATTTCCCTATCAATTAAATTACTTTTTGAGGCAAATCTCGTTAAGTATGTGGCCACATTCACTGGGTTAGACAACACTAATTTAGATCCCTTTCTTAAGATGCTATGTATCTTACTTGTTTATTTCCTGTCCTTCTTACTAGGATATAAGCTCCATGAAACCATGGATGTTTATTTTCTATACATGGCAGTGTCAAGAACCTAGCCTAATACATTGTAGGCTCTCAGTAGATATCTGTTGAATTAATGAGTGAATGCATGAACCTAGAAACACAGAGCCAGGCCATAATATCTGCAAAGGGGCACACACATCGAAGTAGCTACTACTTGGGTCCAAAACAAAGATAAATTAGCAAATGATCATAGCACATCACTGGCTCAGTAACTTGGCAATGATTTGTGCATCTTTACATCTTAACCACAAGAAGCATCCTGATTCACTGTGATATTAGCATTAATATTAAAAGTTAATCCATGCTGGGAAGTGGATGTGGCTTAGGCAATTGGGCTCCTGCCTATCACATGGGAGGTCCATGGTTTGGTTCTGGTGGCTCCTAAAGAAGACAGTGAGCTGGTGCGATGGGCAGATGCAGCAAGTATACACAACAAGATGACGCAACAAGAGACACAAGAAGAAAAACATAATAAGAGACACAACAAAACAGGGAGCAGAGGTTCCAAGTGCCTCCTAAAGAAGACAAGCAGGATGGTGAACTGGTTCTACGATATGATGCAACAAGAGACACAAGAGGAAAAACAGAACAAAAGACACAACAAAGCAGGGAATGGAGGTGGCTTAAGGGATTAGGTGCCTCCCTCTCACATTGGAGGTCCCAGGTTCAGTTCCTGGTGCCTCCTAAAGAAACAAAGAAGATGAACAAGACACAGCAAGTGCAAACAACAAGGGGTAGGGGAGAGATAAATAAATGAAATAAATATTTTTTTTAAAAAAAGCTAATCCACGCTGAGAAATTGATAATCACTTGTCAGCTTTGATTTTTGGTTAAGAGTTTCTAAATGTACTGAGGTAGGAATTCATAAATGATTGCTGAACATGACATCATAGTCATCAAGTCATTATATTCATGACACCAGGGGAGCCAGTAAAACTACATTATATCAAGTGCATCACTTAAAAATACAAGGCAGAGTGCCTGGGACCTGGAGACATCACTGACAGGATGAAAATATAGAGCTGGAGAGATGGCAACTAAATTGGTAAGGAATTTAAAAAGGTGAAACTGAGATCCACATATCTGAACGCTAGAATATATATCTAATTGACTGAAAGGTGAAAAAATGGAGAATAAAAATCATACCTTATAATAAATATAATGCTAAAATTAATTCTGCTTTTAAACAGGTCAACAAAAGTGTGCCAAGAAACAAAGAAGAGGTAATTGCTTAATAAAATCCATCCAGACCTGGCTTGATTTTAGTATGCAGTTCACATATCCTGTTTTATTTGTGCTAACAAGATCAAGCTATCTTTCTCAATAAAATTAACAATCAAGCCAGTTTTGTTTTCTGACAGCTGCAGCTTGCTTTACAGTTAAGATATAAAAAGTAGAACGAGATGGCTATGTCCTCATCTTCTAAACAATATATTTGAGAAAGATTCCTCTTTACCCTTTGCATTAAGATCAACTGTAATACCCAAGCATATGCCATTAGCAGGAATGTTTATAGCATTTTTATGTGGCTTTTTCATGTCCTCCTCAGTGGCAGTTTATAGGGGTATATCATACGGTATATCACAGCTCACCATTCATATTTCCTTCATGAAGTCACTGCTTCTCACAGTACAGTGCTTAGAGAGGCCCTTAAAATATCTCTTAAAAACCTAGAAAACTTTCTATATAACTACATTAAAACAAACAAACAAACAAAAAAACATGTATTCAGAAAATTTATACTTTATTACAGAGCCAGATCCTTTAGCATGTGTCCTTTCATTTTAATCTTCACTACTCTGAGAGACAGAAATTAATAGCCTATTTATGAATTATGAAGCTGATAGGTTTAACTTGCTGAAGGTTAGAGAATGGGTCCATTCAATTGGCTGTATTGATCCCAGATCTTTAGGTCCAGAGCTTTTTATACTTTCCACAGCAGCCTTCCTAATGAACTTCTCAGGGTTGTTCAGTTCTTACAATATACTTTCCCATTCTGTGTCATGTGTAGTGACTGCTCACTGAAGATTCTGGAATAAGTTTTCCCAAGAGTCAAAAGTAAATTAAAGACCTAATTCACAAATGACAACATCCCTGGAATGAAAAGTGAAATAGCTAGGCACAAGAAGGACAGACCATGTCTTCTGAAATACTGCAGTCTGCTCACACACACATAAATGATTAGTGGTGCCTGATTTGTATGCGGCTGTAGCTTGTCTGAACCCTTCAGGTTATGACCATGACACTGGGATACTTTTGATTTTCTTCTTAATTGAAAATCACATGGTAACGATGGCCAAGTTCTATGTGGCACAATCTCATCATCTCACAGGGGCAATCAATGATTTTAAAGCTGTCTGGTTCTAATAGAAGCACACTCAAATAGCTTTCAGGAAAACACAATCCCTGTCTTTTTATTTCTAATTTTCAGCACAATAGTTTAGAGCAATAGGGGGAAAACGCATAACAAGAAGATGTGGATTTTATATTGGTTTTATTACTTTCTAACTGGGTTACCTTGGGCAAGTCACTTAACCTCTCTGCGCCCCAATTATTTCATGTGTAAGAGCTGGAGATAATAATCCTCGACCTGTCAATCTCACAGGGCAATTAGGAGAATTGATTGAAATAAAGTGGAATGCAAAATAAATGTAAATGTAAATGTCAGGCAAGGAAACCTAGAGATTTTCAATCAAGAACCTGGGTTTTAGTCTCCCATCCTATTTTTTATTCTGTTACTAATCTACAATGTAAGAGAATGAGATCTTTTGCAAGAATTGTCTTAAAAATCCATTGTTTACAGCAGTTTTTTATTTTCTCAAATAAAATGTAATTTTCTTTTGACTTATTTTTCATTGTTTTGTTTCAGATTTCACAAGTTATATATGTTGCTGAAGAAATTTTTTAAATAATTAATATATAAGATAATGAGAAAAATCACCCATGACAAATTTCACACATAAAATTTTAATTTATTTATTTATAGGGAGTGGGTGTAGCTCAGTGGCTGAGCACCTCTTTCACATATACGAAGTCCTGAGTTCAATCCCAGTACCACCTAAAATAAAAATTTTTTTAATTTAATTTATTGTTTTCATTCCCTTTTTCTGCACATATGTTTATAATTGAATATATGTATTTTAATATAAAATTAAACTCAGTGTTTAGAAATTTGATTTTTTACTTACTAAAAGTACTTTCCAGGTTATTAAATAATCTTAGAAATAATGACATTTTAAAATGAAAATCAATATTCCATTGAATAAATGTAACATTTAAATTTTGAACAGACATTGAGTTTTCTTTCAACTTTCAGGCCATTACCAATAATTACATGATGATTCTTCTTATAAGTAAATGTTTGCCTATTTTTTCAAATAATGCTTTATGATTGGTTCTTAAGTCAAACCCTTTGAATACTTTTAAGGTTTTTATTAAATATTGAATAGTTATTTTCATAAAACTGGGTTCACACTACCATAAGCTATGGACCTCCTTACCTTATAACAACCACACAAGAATCAAATATCATAACACACTCACAGACCACAACACAATATATGGCATCTATAGAAATGAAGGTAAGCAGTTTGTAATCAAATCTGAGGCTAGCAATGGACACCTTCATGTTTAGGGTGCCACACATGTTCCTGTAGGCTGTTGAGATACTAGTTAACAGACTGAAGATTTGCATCATTTTATCTTTGATTATTTACTTGAGATAGATTCATAAAAGTTATTTACTGGGGAAAAAATTTATGAACAACAACAAAAAAAACTCTTGATATACATTGTAATATTGATTTCCACAAAGATCATGTTGGCTTAGGTTCCCACTAATAATATTTTTTATTCATTCATTCTTTCTTTCAACTCTTACTGATCACTATGTGTTGGGCATCAGTCTAGACACTTGGGATACAACAAAGAAAAACAAAGACAGAAATTGTACACCTTATGGAGATCATGCTCTAGTTAGGAGGAGACAATAAATGAGATCAATAAGTAAACTGAATTGTATGTTAGACAGGCATAACACCTAGGAAGAAGCACAGAAGGGAGAAGGATAGTAGTGAGGATGAGATATAATTTTAGACAGAGTAGAAGGGGAAGGCCTTGAGAACATGACATTTGAATTGAAATTTGAAGGAGAAAGGGAATGGAGCATGTGGATATCTGTATTTCAATCATTTGGGGCCTATGGTAAGGAAGAACTAGGGTTCCCAGGAGCAAGAAGCCCTGTATATTCAAGGAAATGGGGAAAACAATGCTGGAACAGAGCAAGCAAGGAGCTGGGTGAATGGAGATAACAGGAGATAATAGGAAGGCAGATCTTATAGAACCTGGTAAATTATTGAATGATTTTTTATTTACTTCATTGAGGTAAGAAGCTGCCAGATGGTTGTAAGCAGAGGAGTAACTTGATCTAATTTCTTTTTTAAAAGATCATCTGGCTGTGGGATGGTGGGAGGGTAGCAAGACCAAATAGGAGCTATTGCACTCAGGGAAAATGATAATGGCTTGGACTTGGGTGTTGGCAGTGCAGAAGTCAAGATGGAGTCAGATTTTGGACATATTTGGAAAACAGAGCTGATAGGATTTGCTGATATCCTTGATGTGAGAATAAAGAGATAAGTCAAGAAAGATTCTAAAGTTTAGAGTGTGAGAAATTGGTAGAATGGAATGGCCAGAAAATGGAACAGATTGAGCCAAAGACCTGAAGCTTGTTCTGAACATGTGAAGTTTGAGAAGTCTATTCGATTTTCAAGTGGAGCTGTTGCACAGGCAGGTCAGTACATGAACCTGGAGTCCAAAGGAGAGACCTGGGCTAAAGACAGAGCCATTAGCCCTTAGATGGTATTTAAAGTCATGGAACTAGATAAGGTCATAAGGAATAGATAGAAAAGAGAAGAGGTCCAAAGACTGACCCCTGGGGCACTCCAGTGTTGAGAAGTCACAACTATTGAGGTAGGAAGAAAACAAGGAGAATATATATTCTAGAAGCTATTTGAAGAAAATATTTCAAGGAACAAGTATGCACCTGTGCCACATGCTTTTGATAGGTTAAGTGACATGAGGATGAAGAACTGGTCAGCAAATTGACCAAAGTGGTCTTTGGTGACCTTGATAAGATTGATTTCAGTGGGTGGTAGGGAGTCAGGGCATAGAACAAGAAATAAGGGTCAAAGAGCTACTCAAGCACTTAAGCCAGTGGAGAAAAAAGACACCTAGTCCAGATAAGGAGACTGGAGTGCATTCTAGGCTCCAAAGCCTAGTTCCTCATTAGCTTTATTTGGGTGAATGTCCTCTGTGTGTCATATGTCCAATGTAATATTGTCAGCCTAATATTTTACTTTAACATACTTAAGTATGGTATGTTACATTACACTCTGGAGGCGGGGGTTGTTATTTAGCTTTGGAAGTATCCTTGTTCAGAATATATGCTCCAGGGATAGCTATACCAGTGCTTCAAATTTATCAAAATCTATTCAAGAATGTCCATTAATTAGCATTAGAGAAGTTAAAAATAATTGAACTTGACAGAATGACTGTGTTCAAGATATGTGATTAGCTAGAAGGATTTTGCAATATCTCCTTGTATCAATAAATATACAAGTATCCTGGTTCCTCAGCAGCTTATTTGAAATAGCAATCTAGGTTGGCAGTTCCATTTAGACCAGTGTATCCCTGCCTCATGGATGTCTCTGATTCTAAATCCAAGCTAGAAAGTTGACTGTGCTTGCCTTCAGATTACTATTAGATCTACCTGGCAGTGAAACTCTCAAACAAGGTGCTTGTATGAATTTGTGAGGTACCCCAGGACTTCCCATATCTTCCTCTCCCTAAACTTCTATTTCAACCTCATGCCTAGAAGCCATGGGACACTTTTGTGAGCTGGCAAAGGAGAGGCTAGAATGTTTCTTGAAGCTGTAAAATATGTGTAGCAGATGTACCTCTTCCATGAGGTTCACAAACCATCCCGTTATGAATGGGATAACCTTGATGCCTTAGAGGCATCCATGATCTTAGAGAAGAGCCTGAATCAAGTATTGCTGTGCCTGTATAAGCTCTTCCATGTGAATTCCTGGAGAGTCACTTCATGGATGTGTAAGGATGTGAAGATCTTCAAGAAGATGGGTGACGGCCTTTCCAACCTGCACAGGCTGAGTTGCAAGGCTTCACTGGGCAATTGCTCCAGTGAGATCTCATCCTCAAGAATGACAAGAAGCCTCCAGTTTGGATGTTTACAGTGGGGTTGCTTCAGCCCCCTGGCTTGGAGCTTCTTCTTGAGGTTCTGTCAACTCTAAGAAAGCTTCTTGTCCATTATCCAAGCCTCTCCCATGGACCAATAGAAAGAATAAATTTTCTTTTCATCTTTCCAAACAGGTGGAGCTCAATGTCTTCTTAATGTTTTAATATATTCATAGCATTTATATTCATTTAATTTGTTTTATTTTCTATTGACTTATTATTAAAAGAACAGCTGTGTGAATATGATTTTTGCCCATAAACATTTGGGTGAATTTTCCTAGGTGTCCCTCATTACAACCTAGATTACAATTAGAATACTTTAGGATGACAGTTTATTTGCAGAATCCCTGGAAAATTTCCGGTATCTTTAACAATCACTTAGCTTCTCCTCCTAGCACCTGATTTCCTGACACCACAGAGATGAATTTATTCCTTAAATATTTTAACTATTCTAAAAGTAATTAAGAATAGTGATATTGGTTTCTGGAAGAAGCAGTTTCTATGATTCTAGCATTTGCAGACTATGCATTCACAACCATGTAATTTAATCTTTGTAATTCATTCTTATCATTTGTAAAGCAGATATAATATCTTTCTTTCAGTATTATGAAAATCAAATACAATCTATAGGTGAAGTGTTTAGCAGAGTGCCTGGCACATAGTATGTACTCCCTAAATGGTATCTGATACTGTGACTAGAACAGAAATATGTTCTTGCCAGCATGAGTACATAAAAACTATAACCCAGAATGCATGCCTTGGCACTTCTTGTTTACACCCTTTTCCAAAACTGACTTTTCATATAAAAATGGACATAGAAAAAGAAATAAGCCAAAATATTAAATATGCTACAAAAATATTTGACAAAACAGTTCAATTGAAAATTAGAGAAGAGATATTCTTATTGGTTAAGGGATGAGGAAAGTCTTCATAGAGGACTTGAGGAAATTGTAAAGTCAGGAAAATTCCAAAAATGTGACACAAAGGATGAGCAATATTCCTTAGCAAACAAGGTTATTCAAAGGCCTAGACACAAGTATGCAGTGAGTACATCTATTTAATTGCAGTGGAAATTTCATATAAAAGAGTTACTCAGAAAAAAGCTTTGGTTTGGGGCGGGGGGGTCGCTTAAGTAAAAAGTAAGTCTTGCATGCTTATTTTTGCTGCTTTCAGTTAAAAACGTACTAATGAAAAATCAGGATCTTAAGAAAAATCTTTGTACACACACACACACACACACACACACACACACACACGCACACAGGATGAAATGGCCAAGTATAAAGAGAAGAAAGGGCATTTAGTCTCTTCTCTTGCTATCTTCAGATATTTGAATCTTACAAGACCTGTCTTACCAATGAAACCTTCCCTTGACAGTCCAACTCAGTCATTTTTTAATTCCTCCAAAATCCCATGTTACTTGCTATCTCTATCCCCCATTTCACAATTTTGTTTAATCTTATTTTGCCCTTTATCTTTTTATGACTATTGTCTTCTTAGCCAAATTTAATGTATCTTGAGAGCAGGCACCGTGTCTCATATTTTCATACCATATATTTATTTTCATTTATTAATCTAATATTTCTTATATTTTGCCTCTGGGGTATAAGAAAGATCACTTTTTATACTGTGGTGAAAAACAAGGGAGAGTAATAGACACCACATCCTCAGTATCTACTAAATAAAGTAATTGAAGAATAAAACTATATGGATTGGTTTCTACCTCAACCACATAAATAAATGCCTTTAAAATAAGCATTCCTTAAATGTTATCTCCCAACTTCTTTAGACTACAAGATGCAGACATAATTTTAGTGCTAGTATTTAAATTTAATAGACCGGAGTTTTATAATTACTTTAGAGTGTGCCTGGGGAATAATTATACCACCATTTGGTGAATTTTCTTCTCAGATGACATCACCCTAAGTATTAAAACCTCAGGGGGCTTTTAACATAGGGCAGTCATCTCAAGTTACAATGACAGAGATTTTAACACAGATTAGACACTAATGTTAATCAATTGGAATATTAGAAATTTCTGGACTTCGAATTGTATTGACTGAAGAGCTATAAAGCAGTTTTATATGAAGATCAATTATCACAACATGTCATTTTACTTTTACTTTTTGGGGTTAGAGGGCACATTAAATAAATCTGTTTTTCTTTTGCCCAGATAAGATCTGTTGTGTAAAAGAAAAACGAGAATCAGGTAGACATAGACCAAAAATCTATATTAAAAAAAAAAAAAAAAAAACATTTCTTAAATAAAAACTTAAACAAACACAAAAGTAGAGAAAATAACACAATGAATTCCTATGTCCCGCATCATCCCACTTCAATGATTATCAATTCTTGGCCCCACGTCTTTGATCTATATCCCCGTCCAAATCCAAGCCTCCTATTTGATTATTCTGAAGCAAATATCTGACTTAATGTCACTTTTTCCATAAATATTTTTGAGTAAAATAACCACAATATCATTACCATACCTAGAGAAAAAATAAATAATAACTTCTTGACATCTGAGATAGGCAGCCTTTTAAGATGGCCCCCAATCCTCCCTGCCTCCTGGTATCCAAGCCCTTGTTGTAATCCTTCTCCTTGAGTGCAGGCTGAAACTAGTAACTCCCTTTTAATGAATAGAGTATGGCAAAAGTGATGGGATATCACTCTGAAATTAGGTTACAAAGAGACTGACTTTCATCTTGCAAATCTTTCTCTCTCTCTCTCTCTCTCTCTCTCTCTCTCTCTCTCTCTTTCTCTCTCTTGCTCTCCCTCTAACTCACTCTCATCCTCTCTATTACAGAGCCTTTGCTCAGGGGAAACAAGTTGCCTTGTTGGGAATAGCCCTATGGTATCTTCTCTTTTCTAACGATTCTCATTACTCAAGTGATCTTATCTAGCTCATGGTTTCAATCAGCACTATTATGTATGTTTTCAAATATCATTATACTACCCCTAAAACGTGTATGTCATGACATTTACACATTCTAAATGCAATATAGTGTAGTGGGTAAAAAAATCACAAGCTCTAGAAGCAAGTTCCTTGGACTCAAGGACCCACTCTGCCACTTACTAGCAATGAACTCTAGTAATAAACACTCCATGCTTCAGTTTCCTTATCAGTAAAATGGGGCTAACAATAGTATTTGACTCATAGGAATATCTTCAGGATTAAATGAATTAATAAATACACAACGTGCTTAGAAAAGTGTGCAGCATATTTTAATTCTCAGTAAATGATAACTATTACTCTTAAGCATCAGCTTGAATTTTTTCTCAAGTGTAAAATCTTGATCCCCCTAGAAACCTTGTGTTCTACAGTCTTTCCTGTCACAGTAAACGGAAATTTGATATCTCCAGCTGCTCAAGGCCAAAAAAATATATATTTATTTATTTATTTATTTTAAAAACCAACCCCACCAGCAAATTATCTTTTCTACCTTTAAAATACCTCTGGAATCTCACAGCTTCTCACCACTTCCATTAATAATACCTTAATCTAAATCACCATTATCTCTCTCCTGAATCATCTCATTGGCCTAATAACTGGTTTCACTGAGTCCACTCTTGCCACCTTAAAATCAGTTTTCAACAAAGCAGCCTGAATAGTTATGTTAAGTTGTAAGCAAAATCATATTCCTTATCATCTCAAAACCAGCCAGTGGTTTTACATTCACTCAGAGTATAAGCTAAGGCCCTTACAATGGCTTCAAGGCTGTATCTGATCTTGCCTTATGCTCCATCTCTGTTCTTATATTCTACAGTTCATTCCATGGCTTATGCCACTCTGACTACACTGTCTTCCTTAGCTTTCCTCAGGCTTTCCAAGTACACTTTCACTACTGGCCTTTGCAGTGATCAAAAAGCCTCTTATAAGGACCCCTATCTCACACTGTATACAAAAAGAAATAATTCAAAATGGAACAAAGACTAGAACCATAAAGCTCCAGGAAGAAAATGTAAGGAAACTTCTTCAAGTTCTGGTGGTAGGTGGGGGATTCTTAAACCTTAAACCCAAAGCACAAGCAATGAAAGAAAAAATTGGTAAATGAGACCTCCTAAAAATTAAACACTTTTGTGTCTCAAAGGACTATGCCAAGAGGTGAAAAGGTAGCTTATTCAATAGGAGAAAATATTCGGATACCACATATCCAATAAGGGTTTGATTTCCATGTTACATAAAGAGAACATAAAAATCAATGATGAAAAGGCAAGGTATCCAATTTAAAAATGGGCAAAAGACTTAAATAGACACTTTTCCAAAGAGAAGATACAAATGACCAAAAAGCACATGAAAAAAATGTTCAATACCACTACCTATTAAGGAAATGCAAATAAAAACTACAATGAGATACCAGTTCACCTCTAGTAGAATGGCCATTATTAAAAAAAAAAAAAAAAAAAAAAAAAAACCAGAAAACTACAGATTCTGGAGAAGATATGGAGAAATAGAAACTCTCCTTAACTTTTGGTGGGGATGTAGACTTGTGAAGCCTCTGTGGAGGATAGTTTGGCTCTTCCTTGGGAAATTAAATATAGAATTGCCATATGATCCAGCAATCCCTCTACTAAGAATCTATTCAGAAGAACTGAAAATAATGATGTGAACAGACATTTGCACACCTATGTTCATAGTGACATTATTCACAATTGCCAAAAGATGGAAACAACCCAAATGTCCATCAACCAATGAATGGACAAACAAAATGTGATCTATACATATGATGGAATACTATGCTGCTGTAAGAAGAAATGAAATTAGGACACATATACCAACATGGATGAACCTTGAGAACATTATCTTGAGTGAAATAGGCCAGACACAAAAGGACAGATATTATATGGTCTCACTAATATGAACTAAATATGAAGAGTAAACAAAAGGAATTAAAATCTAGAGTATAGGTTACTAGGAGATAGGATGAGGGTCAAGAAGGGGTACTGATGCTTAATGTATGTAGAACTTTTAATTAGGTTGATTGTAAATGTGTGGAAATGGATAGAGTTGATGGTAACACATTATGGTGAGTATAACTAACAACGCTGATTTATAATTTTGACTGTGGTTGAAAGGGATAGTCTAGAAACATAAATGTCAATTGAAAGAAAGCTAGGGAATAATCTAGGGACTGTATAATAGTGAACTTGACAATGATAAGGATAGTCGTTAATAATACAAATACAAGAATGTTCTTCTATGAACTAGAACAAATGTAAGTCACTATTACAAGGTTTTAAGAATATGGTGATACATGGGAAAATACAATTAATGTAACTTATGGACTGTAATTAACAGCAATATTGTAATATTCTTCCATCAATATCAAAGAAGATACTAGATCAAGGCTACAGGTCAATAATAAGGGGTATGGGTTTTTTTTCTATTGGGATAACATTAAATTTACTGAAGTGATGACAGCACAACTCTGTGATGAAACTGAGAGCTACTAAGTGTACATTTTGGATGGAGTGTACAAGGCATGGGACTGTATAACAGCAAACCATGTGGTAGATGATGGACTGTGGTTAACAGTATAAATATGAGAGCATTGTCTCATGAACTATAACAAATATACAATACTAATAAATGGTTTTACTAACAGGGTAGTTTATGGAAAAATATATCCCAAAATGTAAGGTATGAACCATAGTTAGCAATAATATTTTGATGATGTTCTTACATAATTTGTAACAAATATTCTACAACAATGCCAAGTGTTGGTGGTGGGGTGATTTATGGGAATTCTGCACATTATGCATACGGTTTTGTAAACTCACAATTTTGTTAATTAAAAATCAATAGGAAAAAAAGCTTCTTATATTAATGGACTCTAATGAGTTCATAAGTTAGTAGAACTTAAAGAAAAAATTTTAATTCAATGCAACAACCACAACTGTACACACAAAGCAATGTGAGAGCTTTGATGAATATCTAAGGTGAGAGAAGGGAGGTGTTAAAGACTTGCTGGAAGAGGTAGTGCCTGAATTGACACTGACTCCTGAAGTTGGAGGGGTCCTGAAAGCAGGTAGAGGAGAATTCCACACCAAGGAGAAAGGAGAAAGAAGTCAAGGAAGAGCAGTAGGAGCAATACAGAGTGAACACACAGAGTAAGGAGAGCATTGTAAACTAAAGATTGCCAGGAAGTATATGCTGTTATAAGCAGTGATGGGGGGCAAAGGTGGAGAGGGCTAGGACTCAGAAATTTTGTGTCTTATTAGGAAGACTAGAATGTAGAGTGAGAGTATGATCAGCATTTCTGTCATTAAATACTGAAGGCTACTACTACTTCAGCTTTCGATATTTTCATATTGGAATACTCAATAAAAAACAATTTAGGCAAAGGACTTTTGTGTGCCTAACCTTATTAAAATCCTTTAGAATTGTTGAGGGTGTTGCTCTTAAAGAAAGTTTTTGTTTTGGTTGAATTATGTGGAGTTTAAAGAGTTTACTATCAGGACATTTCAATCTTTCTAACTGAAATTTCTTTGTATTCAATCATCTAAAAGGAGTTATTTCACAATATATGAACCAAAAGAATGGCTTTTTTTTCTCCCTCCAATTGACCTTGATGATTTTAGTAATAAATGCTATGATTTCTCAGGCTTTCCAAAGGAAAGTGGATTTTTGAGCACTTCATGTCACACAAGAAATTTACCCAGGAATCACTAGAAAAATTAATCAGATGAAAGGGTCACCCATTAACCTTTGAGAATTAAAGATGGCTTATTTATGCAAGAGGAAGCAGGGGATTGTTTATCATCAAAATAGGACCAGAATATAAAGTGGCAAATAACATAGACCCAGCCTTAAACCATTTACAGCATTGGTTCAGTCCACAAATATTTGATTCAACAAAATGATTGCTTAATCACTGTAGTGTTCTAAAAACATAAATATCATGATCCTTTATGTTTAGGCTTGTCCAATGAACATATCAAGAGGTCTTCCCACAGATACCTAAATATCTCTCTCACTCATTTTCTTAAGATATTATCCCATATCACACTCTTAGATGGGCTTTCTTTGACAACCTCAAATAAAATTGCAAGCTCTCTATTATTTTCCACCTCAACTATTATCTGTTTATTTCCGTTTCCTATCTCACCCCAACTAGACTGTTACCCCTTTAAGAGCAGATACTTTGTTTTTTCACTGATATATCCTTCAGATATAGCTATCTGAGGTCCATAACTGTTCCAGAGAAGTGACATAATACAGAGGGAGCATACAGAAGAAAATCTTTGTGGATAAAGATTCCAGAAGCTTGATTATTAGTCTTAGTTCTGCCATTTTCTAGCTAAGCAACTTGGGTAAATTCTTAATTATCTATGCATCAGTTTTTTCACTTGCAAGTATAAACCATTGATGTTGCCAGATGTTTAGCAATAAAATCTACTGCTCATACAAAGCTAACTTTATTAGACTTAACAGTATAGTAGGAGAGAAAGGTATTGTGACAGAATTTTAGCAATATCCCAAAACTAGGAAGTCAGAGGACATTTGTAGTATGTTAGGGCCTGGGCTGGGTGGATTTAGAGTAAGTCTTTCAAGGATTGGGATTGGACAGAATTTATGGCATACAAACTCTGGATTGGTGGTCCCAGTGAGGTGAAGGTATTTAACTGAGTCTTGAGCAAGCTGGTAGTCTTAATAAACAAGCACTTTTAGTTGGTTCAGTCCCACCTTGTAATAATGAATATATTCTGGAGTAAGCAGCTAAGTTATTTTTCACTTGTTCTAAGTATTGAGACAGGAGAGTATGCCTGAATCAAGTAACGTTTGATACAAAGACAAGAAATTATACTGGGGTCAGTTCTCATATATGAGGGTGCTAATCCCTGCCCAGCTTGCAGAGTCATACATATCAAGTAAGATAATGTGTTTCAAACGGTATAAGGATGCATGCTGCTATTGTAAAATCTAACACAACAAATATTCATTGAATTTTTCCCATGTACAAGAAATAGTATTGATCCCTGGAAATGATGTTGTGACAAATAAGGAATGATTGTTATTTTCTGGGATAAACTCAGTTTGGTCAGGTGGTTAACACCAACTTACAAATAACTGAACAAAAATCAGAATAAGTTATGCATAAAGAGAAAGGTACCAAAATTACCACAAAAGTTTAAGCAAGGAGACCTTCTGTTGGATAGAGATTCAGGAAGAGATTCGTGGAAGTGGGAGGATTTGAGATAAGCTTTGAAAAAGAGAGAGGATGTTGCCTGGCATGTCAATGGAAGCCATGGGAATGAGTCCATACCAGGAAAACAACCTGACCAAAAGTACATGTCATATTAAGGAAATTTTTGCACTGAAAAGCATTCTATGTTCCAATGAGTTTAGGAAGGTTGGTCAAAGCTAAACAAGTTTCTTTATTGCAGGACATTGCAGGATTTCATACATGAATATGCATTGTGGCTCACCAAGAAAAGCACACAGTATGCACCCATACCGTCCCTTATTCTATTTTAGAGTATCTCATTGGACTAGCTGCTACCAAATGCATACTAGTTAACATTGGAATGGAGGGAGATAAGAAAGTTGGGGTAGAGTATAGGACAGCCAGTTTCAGGAAACAACAAATAGTTCTGTGTTCTTGTAGCTAGAAAGGTTCTTGGAGTTCGAATTGTTAAAAAAAAACACTTAAACACTTCAGTGGACCGTATATTCAGTAGCAATGTGGAGCACCATCAACAAAGTAGAGATTATGATTGGGCAATGCTTTACATGGGTTGATTTGCCCACATTATGTAAGATACACTGGAACAGGGCAAAAAAAAAGGAGTTAGAAGAGCACACTGCATTCTTCCACTCTACCTACCCTAAACAAAATCTATGGAGAGACATATCTGGGGAGGTAGTAGTAAGGATAAAAATGAGATTCAAAAGACAATGAGATAAAATCTATAGAATATGCTATCTGACACGATATAAAAGGTGGAGTATAAATCAAAGTTGATACTGATGTGTTTGATTGTGGTTTCTGGCAGAATCCTGTTACCAATGGCAAAAACAGGAAATTAGGAAAATATTTGGGGGTGGATGGTTAGAGAAGAAGATGAAAGCCATTTCGATATAGAAGATTTCTTCTGCTTTTTTAAAAAGAATGTTTGTGTATATAACAGTTCTAATTCACCTCGTAGAGAATATCTCATAGCTATACTTTATATATATTAGAAAATACCTTTAAAATGTGCCAAAGAAAATACTTGGCATAATCTATCCAAACTGAGGCTATCTCTTGGAAAGGAAAGGTTCAAATCAGCAGAATCACAATTGGATCAGATAATTAGCACTGTATAAATAACTAAGTACCAGACTGATTAAGAAAGAAAATAAGACTGTAAACTGAGAATAAATAGCCTCTCAAGTGGGTGCTAAAGTCAATATTGTAAAGAAAGTTCTAAATTTTGCCCAAATTGCTTAAGCATTCTCTCCAAAATTGTCTTGACTTAAAAAATCATCTGTTAATTCAGCCTAAAATGTCTTCATTTCATTTGCATAGCACAAGCCTTGTCTCAGTATGAAGTTACCTAAAATAGTTATTATGTCTTTGGGCAAAAATAGGCAGACAGCATTGGCAAGAAAAGCATGTGAGTGTTTAGATCCCCTACTGAGATAGAGATTATATGTCTGGTTTCCTAAATACTAGAAGTGAGATTGGATTAAAGCTGTTCCATTGAAAAGACTCCCAAATTTAGCTGGGTGCTATCCAAGATTCTTGCTTCTCAAATATACCTGATTCTCAGGGGAAGAAAAAGAGGGAACTGGGGAAGTATGATTTCATTTTCCTCATTCATTACAGTAGGAGGCAATCTTGTCTCAGTAGATGGCATAAGGAAAAGAAATACTCTTTCCATGGTTGTGATTTGGGCAGTTGTCTCTGACCTTGGGAAAGGTTTTCTGTCTCAACATAAACATCTAAAAATTTCATTCACTTAGCTTTGTAGGTTTGTTTAAAGTGCTCTAAGGTGCTAAATAAAAGGTGCTAGAAAATGTGATGTATTCATGATAAGATCTCTATCTCCTGCCAATCACCAGGAAGACAAGCTATCTATAGATCAATTTAGAACAGAGAGTACAGAAGAGAAGTGGAATCTCCAGAAAGGAATTAGAGATAGGCATTTTTAAACGAAAGACGGAATTTGAGAGTAAAGGATTAAAAAATTTATAATAAAGATAAAGTACCTATGCATATAATGGCCAATTCTTGAAAGGAATAGTGAAAAACAGGGGATTTTTAGGGCAAGAAAGTTACATGATACTACATTGGAAAATACAAAATATTAAATATCTGTCAAAACCCGTAGAATTTTACAGCACAAAGAATCAATCTTAATGTTTGCAAATTAAAATGGATGGCAGATAGTGGGAGCCAGGTCTCTGCACTGTCAGAGCAGGACTTTACAAATAAGCAAGGGCAGAGGCTAGTCATGGATTAGCAATGGAGACACCAGTATGAACTAATGTTTAGCTTAATATCAGTACAAATAGTTACATACAGAAATATTTATAGATCATGTGTATACATGGGCTAGTATAAACACACATTATTTTCACTTTGTAACTTGAAAGGAACTAAAAGAAACAACACCCCAGTAGCAATGCTTGTATCTAGCACCCAGATCTTGGTTTCTAATACCATTCTCCATTAAAAGGAATCAAGGTTCCTTGAAGAAATAGCTGATTCTAGGACTGGGGCAGGAAACACATCAGATGAACCTGGACTATCTGGTAGTACCAGAAAAAAGGAAAGGCTCCACCCTTCAAAAAAAATGTATCGAAGATGTTTGCCAAAGTAGCACAGAAGCCAACTGAAAGAGCTCCCAGTGGCTAAAGCTGGAACAATTGGAGCAAAAAAGAAATAAAGTTGTACTCTATTGTAACTCAAAGAATGAAATAAATATCCATGAGTCCATACTGATATAAATAAATTATTGATTAAGTTAATAAATACAGGAAAAAAGACAACTCTCAGTGTTGAAGAATTCTGAATAAATTATGTAGATAAGTACCCTCAAGGAGGGGGAGCAAAATCTCCACTCCTTAGGTGTGTGCTGTGTATAGCGGCTTCCTGCCAGTGTACAGTATGGAAAGAAGGAAAAGAGTAACTTCACAAGGGAGAAACCTGGCAAACACTACCTCATGCAGGTGAGCAAGGCCAACATGAACAGTTATACATGTTGATAGCAGGTACAATTAATTGGAAGAATAGTTGGAATAAGTGTGTCATACTAATGTAAGACGTTAATAATGGAGCAAACAACACAGGGTGTATGGGAACTTTATGTACTATCATCTCTATTTTTCTGTAAGTCAAAACTCTTCTAAAACTAAAGTATAATAATAATAATAAAGGGAGATGAGTATGGATAGATAAATACATAAATATGTAAATAAAGATTATGGGCATAATGGCTGAGTCCAGAAGGGGAGAATTAAATAAGGAGAAAAAAAGAGCTAAAAAGAGCTAGAAAATGATATCTCTCCAGTCTGTCTTGTTAGCAGTTTGATTATGTTTCGATAAACATAGATTATCAAATTATTAGAGTCACACTTTTACATTATTAAAGTTTTAAATATGGTATATAAACATAAATATATGCATATATAGATATAAATAGAAACGAACAAAACAGATTTTCAGAAATCAGATATTTTCTAGGTTAAGAATCCAAGAGTATCAGACCATTGCTTTCCCTTCCCTATTTCTGAAGACAGTTTTGAAACCTTTCGTAGACTCAGTTATCTCATCCATAAAATTGGACTAAAACAATATATATTTGATGAATGAATGAGTGGATAAATGACAGGGTGTTTAATGTCCTTTTAAGCATTAACATGCTGGGAGTTTCTATACACATATAATAGAGTATATGTTGTTTATTATACATATAATGTAACTTATTTATTGCTTGCTTGAAAATGCAATTCTTACATAGTTCTTGCCTCACTGTCACACAGTCCTTGGTGATAGACCATCTCTAAAAAGCTTAGGGAGGTTGTAAGAGGATCAACACAGGTACATTTGGTTCTTAAGCTGAGTCTGAAATATTATGCAAGTGCATGCCAAATGAACAAGAAATTAGTGTATGCAAAAACAGAGAATATTAAATTATGTGGACTTTTGCTTAAAGTCACTATTACAAGGTGTAAAGAATTATTTGGCTTCCCTACACATGGCTCATCTGCCCCTTCTAATGAAACCTATACTTGCTGCTGGAGTTTGTAGGTGTACGTCCAAGAGACTGGAGTCTTTGGGCTGTCCATGTGCCAGCTGGGTCTGGAATCTCAGCGGAGTTGCAACACCTAATCTCCAGTTCATTGTACTTACCCAAAACAACTAAGGAAGTAAGGATTGACAACCACTATCCCAAGGAAACGAGAGAGACTACAACAAACAAGAGAGCCCCATCCAGCAGCTGTATGGGATCAAAGCCCCCTCTCAATTAGAGGTGGAGTGGACATCACCATCCCAGAATCCTCAGGATTGGGGAATGAACTATGGACTAGAGTGGACTTACTGGTATTCTACAATAGATTTGTTGTGATTCTAGCACTGGAAGAAATTACAACATTGATGTGGAGCCAGTGGCCACTGGAGGCTCTGAGGGCAGGGAGAAGGAAAAACAGTTGTAATAAGGGGGCTTTTTCGGGACTTGGGAATCATCCTGAAAGACACTGCAATGACAGATATAGGCCATTTTTTATTGTCCTATAACATGCAGAACCGTTTGGGAGAGAGTGTAGACTACAATATGAGCTATGGTCCATGCTCAGTGGCAAAGCCTCAGGATATGTTTATCAATTGCAATAAATGTGCCATAGTAATGAAGGATGTTTATGTGGGAGGGTGAGGGAGGTGTGGAGAGTGGGGCATATAGGAATCCCTATATTTTTTGTGTAACATTTATGTAATCTAAGTATCTTTTAAAAAATAAAAAAAATCAAATTAAAAATAAAAATTAAAAATTTTTTAAAAAAATAATTTTATTTCATTCTGCTGAAATCAGTATTATTGACCAAAAGTTTACTATCTGCTATGCACTCTGCTAGATGCCAAGAATACAATTGTGAGCAAATCAGACCATCACTGTCCTAATGGAGCTTACAGTTTATTAGTGAGAAACACAGATATCAATCAAACAATGAAAAAATAAATCACATCAAACTTCTCTACATGCTAGGAAAGGAAAGTACATAAAGTCATGAGAACGTACCAATGTGAACTGATCTCTAATAGAAAGAGAAAAGAAAAGCATCCCTAAGGAAATGAAAATTGAGCTGTGATCTGAGAAATATGTGGGACTTCTGGGTAAGGAGATAAGACAGTCAGGAAGGCTTCCTTGGCATTGGAAGGAGTGTGGCATATTCAAATAACTGAAAGGGTAATGACACTGGTGAGTAGATATTAAGAGAAGACAGGCACACGGTGAATCCAGAGAGGGAGGGTGGAATCATTCAGGGTCTTACAGGCAGTATTAAAAGTTCTGATTTTCGTCCTTAGAGCAGTGCAACTCATTCGGGAGCTTTAAGCAAATGAATGACCTGATTGTATGAGGTTATGTGGCAAAGCAGGGACCAGATCATGGAGGGGCTTGCAATGCCATGCCAAGGAGTCAGGAATTAAAGCAATATGTTTTTGTACCTGAGCTATAAGATATGTGCTTTTCCTAAATTTCTAGATTTGAATCTCTGCTAAAACTCACCATACAGATTGACAACCATGGAAACCATGTTTTTAATTAAAAATATGTCTTTATATTAAAATTTTGTATATCTCTATTTTACAAGCTAAACAAGAAAATTGTAATTAAATATCAAAACAAATAATGGCTGACAAAAACAAGCATAAATATCTTTTAAGATATGGTGTTTCTTCTCATTGATTACTATTTATCTGTTTCTGGTAACCTTAAATTAACTTTATCATGTAACCAGAATTTTTATGCTATGTTAAAATGCATCAGAGATTTATGCACAGCTCCTGGTTTTGCTTCATTCTTTACCATGGAGCAGTCTGATCAACATGTGCAATGTAAAAAGGTGTGAATGGGCAAACAGACTGGCATATTTTGTTTTGCTAAGGCATTGCAGTTAATAGGGAGTCATAAATGAAGACAAAAAAGAATACAGGTCTAGGTACATTCATTGATTCAGAAAATATGAATTGAGAGCCTACTGGGGATCAGGCACTGTGCCAGGTTCTGAAAGAACAACAAGAAACTAGAGAACCCCTGCCTCCACAGTTTGCTAAGGCAGTGCTTTACAGAGAAAGGTCTGAAAGCTCCAGCATCATTACAACCTGGGGTGCTGGTTAAAAATGTCTAATCCCAGACCCAGTAAATTAGAATCTCTAGAATTTGTATCTTTAACAAGTTCCATGGGTGATTTTTAAGGATATTCAGTTTTAGATCCATTTTGTGTGATGTTGAATGAAGAGCCTTCCTTATTAGCCTAAGTGTGCATTTGTCTGTACATGATGGGGAAGACACTAAAGGATTTTAGGGAAGATTTCATATTAACCAGGAAAACCACATCAGAGGTACAATTGTGGTTGTGGGGATGATTTTTGGAAGAAAAGAAAATAAAGAGACAAGCACAAGAGTCTATTTGCTCAGTCAAGGAAAGATAATGAGCACCTGATAAAAATTAGTAGTAGTGGATAGAAATAATGATAAAAATACAGGCACTATTAAGGTAGTAAAATTGATTGAACTTGATCACATATGTAGAAGGTGAGGGAAAGAGTGATAAAGATGACACACAAAGTATCTTGTTGGGTTTAGTCTGTGAAAGGCAATGCCATTAACTGTAATATTTTTTTAAAAAATGAAAAAAAGGAGCAGGTTTGGTAAAAAAAAAAAAAAAGAAGAAGAAGAAAATTGTTCAATTTTGCTCATTTGCATTTAAGGAACCTATGAGACACCCACTGTGAAGTCTCTGTGGAAGAACATACGAGTCTGAAGCAGAGGAGAGAGGTCAAGGCTATCTTGAAATGTAAACTTACAGCTTATCAACTAGATGGTATTTGAAAACAATGAGGTAAAATAAATACAAAATTTAAAGATTAAGTAAGATGAATTCCAAATGGACATAACTGTGTTTGGCAATGAAAGAGTACCAAAATAAGGCTTCCTAAGTGCAAAATCCAATCAGCTCTTTCAGGCCAGTACTGCTTCAGTGGTCTGGAGCTTCTCAGATATTGGTACATCTGACTTATTTTCCATATTAATTTAATGGTTTTTCATGGTCATTTTTATTTTTCTCTTGCAGCCACTTCATATAGAAGGGGTTCAATAAACAATTTTTTCCTGAGTGAATGAATGAAAAAAACAAAATATCCCAAAACTTGGACCTAGAAATGCCAAAGGTGGATGTCCGAAGGGATATGTGTGCTGAATGCAAGTATTTTGTGTATCATTTATGAAAACATCTCTCATTAATCATACCACATCTATAATTCAACTATTCACTTACTTTATTATATACCTGGATAAGATTTAAATATGCTAACAGACAAGTTTTTGTTACCAATTAAAACCTTAAGGTCAAGGTCTTCCAAGCTTGTTGCCTCAGAAAAGGTCCCACACACAAAAACAGAGAAGAAGTCAATTTTTTGGCTTTTGACTTTCTAAGTAGGCTTTTGAAATTCATGGAAGAGACAATAGTTTATAAAACCAAAGAATTTTTAATCTTAAAAGCTACACTCTTGGAGAAAGAAAATCATTTGTGTTTGAAAATTTTGATTTTAGATGTCAAATATAAACCTTTGAAGGAATAAGGGTACAAAGTTTAATACATAAATAGATGACTAGAAAAAGACTGGATGAAAATTCTTGCTCACCCACTCCCAGAATTTAGTCAAGTCTGGGGAAGGAAGAGGATCTGAAAGAAGAGAAGTGAGTTGTTGGAGAAAAGATGCCTTTGCTCCCCAGTCTCTAATAGTAATAATTAGGGGACAGGTATGGCAGGATTGGGGGAAAAGGTTGGAGATGATAGAATCCACAGGAGACTTATTTGGATCTTATTTGGATCCAGGGGTGATATAAGGAAATATTTGGACAAATGACATTGAGGTAGACCCTCAAGATTTTTGCAGCCAACTGAGAATTTGGAAAGCATCCAAAATTTCACCTGACATCAAGAAAGAGATAAAAGAGAAAGACAGAAGGAAAGTCTCCAGGCATGAAGACACTCACCCGTTGACAGTAATGGCTCTGAAGGTGGAGATGTTGGTCAGTCTAAGAAAAATCACATAGTCCAAACAGGATCATTTTAGAAAAGAAAAGGGGTGGTTATTTAAAGGGTTACTGAGCAGACCAGAAAAGATGCCTCCAGAATTGTATTTTTAGTTCTTTACACACAAGGAATAAACCTTAAAATTCATAGTACATGGATGCTAGGCACACAGTGATGAAACAATAATCAGGGAATGACAATAATCTATAAGATATCCGTTTTGACTCTCTAGAGAGTGCTATTGTTATAACACTTTTATTGCTTAGAATTTCTATGATGATCACACGAGTTCCATGAAACAAATGGCCCTATACTACCTTCCTAATGGATAATTCGACTTCCACCCACACTCTGTAATCCAGCTGTTCATTGAATGTGTCAAGCATGCTCCCACTTTAGGGAATATATACTTTCTAATTCCTCAGCCTGGAATAATCTTATTCCAGATATATTCAAACCTCTCTTCTTCTTTTCGTTCAACTCTCTGCTCCAAAGTTACCTTATCATGGAGCATTCTCAAACAAGCTTATCTAAAAAGTAGACAAACGCACACACATATACACACACACATATTCACACACTTCCAAACAGTCCTCATTCCCATTATCCTGCTTTATTTTTCTCTATAGCACTCATTACTATTTCATATGCCATATATTTATTTGCTTTTTATATATCTCCACCATTACAATATAAGTTCTGTGAGGAAATCATCTGTTCAAAACTGTATCCCTAACAATGGAGTTATATTCCATAGCAATGCCTGGCACATAAGCATGTTTACCAAATGAAGGAATAAAAATTCCAAAAAGACAGGCAAGACTTTTTGGTATTAGAACTTAATTGTATAAATTATTTCTTGAAATGTCTCATATCAGCTGAAGTTTTCTCATATTTTTCATTATACAGATTTTATTGTTAATGCTTTTATTTTAATGGAACGTGACTTGCTGTAGAACAATCTTTTATATTAATTTTTCAACACACCTGGAAATTGGCCATTTGCTTTTATCTGGGCTAATTGCATTACTTCCTGCGCATAGTTTTCTTATCAAACCCAGGTTGTATAGGTAATCATTGCACAGTGAAAAAAAAAAAAAAAACAGCTTTCAAATTTGGACTGCAAATAAAACAGGTATGGACCTAGCTTCATTAGAACTAAAAGGAGAAAAGTTAACAAATATAAACCTTACTGGTTCCTAAACAAGTGGTACCTTTATCTATCAACTGGACATTTCTTAGGTGTCATTTCCAGAAGCCTACCCTGTACCAGACATGAAGCCTATTTCGTGTGCATTAGTTTTTAAATAGCCATGTGTCCATCAGAGCACACAATCCTGGATCCAGTCAGAGACTGCTCATCATTCTCATAATTAATTCCCTTGATTGTCTTTGGCAGCACACCATCTGCACACCTGGAAGTTGACTTTCCTCAGGCTCTGTTGTCCTTGATTAAACTCTATTTAAATTGGAGACTTGCAAGCAGGGGAATTTCCCAAATAGTTTAATAAGCTCTTGCTTGGGCTTTTTCATATATTCTCTGAAAGACTGGTCAACGCATCTCCCTAGAGATGGCTCTCAAACTAATGGTCTCAAATGATGGACCTCCTCAATTTTCAAGCCCTGCTGTGAATAGCAGAAGACAGTAGACATAACTTCTTTGAAATAAGTGGATATAAAGGGGTAAAGGTGAAAGCCATTATATCCAAGGGAAAGTTTAATAATGTTTCATAGTGTTCATATTTTTGAAAAAATGGAATATCCTTCTTAATTTGGACCAGCTTCCCTGGCAAGCCTTCACTACAGAACAACTAGAACCTGGGGTTGGGTGGAGAAGAATACCTTTTAATATAATGCTGAGCCTCTCCCTCAGCTCCAGCAGTAAAAATGAGCAAACAAAAAAATTTTGAACTGTGAATCCTAAGATAAATGCTGAATAGTAAGCTGAAAGGAAGGATTCCATGAAAGAAAATACCCATACCAGACCTGTTACTTGGAGACTACATCCTGGCCCAGTAGCCAGATGTAGTTGCTGAACCAGAGACTTCTGCTTTAAACCATGGGCTCTTAAAGGGGGTAAATAGCATGATAGAAGCAAATGCAAATCTTCTCTTAAAGGAAAAATTCCCTATTTAGACCTTCAAGATTCTTGCAGAATAAGGTCAAATAAAAAATGAGGTCACAATCAAATGTCTTGAATCAAATATGCGAGATAGAATGATAGGATGAGAGAGATTCTACAGAAATAAAAAACAACAAATTTAGGAAATTCAAGATTCTCAAGTATTGCACTTTTCAGTACAGAATGTAACATAATTATGAAGGAAATTTTAAAAGAATAAAAGGTAAAATCATGAAAGTGAACAAGCAATGGAGGATTAAAAAATGAACAGGTTAGATAGCACAAAATAGAACTTTCAGAATGGCAAATCTAATTTTTGAAATTAAAAAAAAAATTATTGAATAGATAAAAGAAAATAATAAGCATACCTGATAAGAGAATTAGTAAACTTGTATTATTCAAGAAGGGTGGTTAAGATATTGATTAACTTTAGACTTAAGTATGCATTGTAAAATTTCAAAATGCTTACCATTAAAGAAACATAAATAGAGTACATAACATTTAAACACTAAAGGAAGAAAAACAAATTTAAGAAAAAATAACAATCAGATTTTTAAATTCAATAAAGGAGAAAAAACAAGTCTAGTAAAACTGAGATGAAAAAAGACAAAATAAGATCATGGAAATAAAATATATCAATAATCACAATGAATTTAAATGGATGAAAAACACCAATGAAAAATAGGTGTATTTTATTATTTGTTTTTTAAAAAATATTTCCATCTTGCACGATATCTACTGCTTGCAAGAAATAATTAAACCATAAGGACACATAATGTTTGAAAGTTAGGCTGAAATTAAAAGAATGGAAAAACTTACATATACCCAGAGAAAATCTGAAAGAGATAAAATGAAATATACCTGACAAATTCTAATAAAAACAAAGCTCTGCAGTTATAAGAATATCAGTAAAAATGTAGACTTTAAAACTAAAAGTGTGATATTACTGGGGGTTAAGAGGATCATATCATTGTGATAAATGATTCAATTCTTCAGGATGGCATAATAACTCATTAATTGCTTGTCTACTAAAATTGTATCAACATATGTAAGGTAAAAATTTATATAACTAGGTGAGCAGATGTAGCTCAGTGGTTGAGGACCTGCTTCCCATGTACAAGGCCCTGAGTTCAATCCCTGGTACCACTCCCACCAAAAAAACTTACATAACTAAATTGGCAAATGTATTCTTTCTTCAATAATTGATAGGCTCAAAAGACCAAAAAATATAGAATATTTGAAAAATCTAAACAATGAACTTTATTTATCAAACACTTATTGATCCTTTCGACCCAACAATTAGAGGACATTTACATTTGTTAGGCACAAACACATAAAAGATTTCTAATAATTAACTGTGTGAAGAACCACACAGATGTATGGTGGCTTCAAAATATAGCTACAAGTTCTTTTGCACATATTTCATTGAGATGTGAGTTCTATCTCTTAGTCCCTTGATTTCAAGAGTGGTTGCAATTGCTTTGGCCAATGGAGTACAGTGGAAACAGCAATATGTGAATTTCAAAGCTAAGTTATAAAATGACATGCTGATTCCACTTTATTTGCTAAAATGGGTGAGAAGTCCAACTACCCTGAGGCCACCAAGTTGGAGAGGCCATTAGCCTCTGGTCAACCAGCCCAGCTAAGCTCAGTCCTCAGCCATCCTTACCAAAGTGCCAGACATATGAATGAAACCATTTCTGTCAATGTCACATGGAAGAAAAGAATCACCCAGACAAGCCTTGCCTAAAATTCTGTTCAACGAAATGATCAAACAGCAGCCTCAAATTTTGAAGAATGAGAATTTTATAGACCATTTTCTCTGACCTTAGTGCAATCAGTTTGAAGTTAGTAATAGAAAGATAAATTGAAAAACCCTCTTATGTTTAGAAAATTAAGTACACGTCTAAGCAATTCATGGAAAAAGAACAAATCAAGGTGGAAATCTTAACATTGTTTACTACTGTTCATTAATTAAAATGTTATATATGAAATCTTGTGGGATAAACCAAAGTGATAAGGGAGGTAATATAGAGACTTAAATGTTTTATTAGAAAAGAACAAAGGTTGAAAAGTATAGATAAGCTCTTAATTAAAGAAGTAATTAATAAAGAAACCTTAGAATAAACCCAAAGAGAGTATCAGGATGGAAATAATAAAGATGAAAGCAGAAATTAACTAAGTAGAAAACAAAGATAAAATAAAAAGGATCAGAAAAACCAACAATTGGTTCTTTGAAAAAAGTAATGAAATGACCAGATTCTAGTGACATTGATCAAAGATAGAAAGAGAAAAGCACAAAAATAAATAAACTCAAGGAAGCTTTAATAGTGCTATGCATTTCAGAAATTGAACCAATAGTTTTAAATCTCCCCATAATGTAAAGACAGGTTTACTGGCACAGTCTACCAAATCTCAAGGAAGATATCATTCGTATTTTATAGAGTTGTCTGGTAATTAGAAAAAGAAGGAATATTCCTCTAACTCATTCTATGAGGCCATTATAACCTTAATAGTAAAATAAAAATCAGAGAAATCATGCAAAGAGAGAAAATTACAAGTCAATCTTCTTTAATATGGATGCAAAATGTCAAAATATTGGCAAACCAAATCCATCTGTACATTAAAGATACAATACAACTTGATCAGGTAGGTTTTTTTTCCAGGAACATAAAGTAATCTAATGTTAGACAATATATAAACATGATTTATTTCATTATAAATTAAAAGAAAGGAAAAAACATCTCCACAAAACAGTAACATTCATCAGGCTTTATCAGTGAATATTGGAGTAGAGTACATTAGTTGTTGAGACTTCCGTTTTAGTTTCTTAGCTGCTAAAACAAATAGCATACAATGGGTTGGCTTAACAACAGGAATTTATTGGCTTACATTATTAGAGGCTAGAAGGCTTGCTTCCTCCCAGGTTGGTATCTTCTGGCTGCCCAGAAATATTTGTGGTTCCTTGACTTTTTGTCACATGGCAATGCACATGGTAGCATCTTCTTTTTTCTCTTCTGGGTTCCATTGACTTTCAGCTTCTCCTGTGGCTCCTCTTTCTATGTCCAATTTCCTTTGCTTATAAAGATGTCACCCATATTGGATTAAGACCCACCCTCATTCAGTTTGGGCACACCTTAACTAATAATGTCTTCAAAGGTACTAAGTACAAATGGGTTCATAGCCACAGGACCAGGAGTTGGGACCTGAAATATGCTTTTTGTGGGGGACATGATTCAATTCACAAAAACTTCTGCTGTTTAAAAATGTGCAAGTCTGAGCATTTGAAGAGTAAGAAACAGATAATTCTCTGCAATCAGCTATAAGGGCCACAACAATAAGTACAGAACTTCCAAACACTGATATGGAACAGGAGAAATTATAAGGTACAAAAATATGAAAAACAAAATGCAAATTCAATGTACATATTTTCTTAAGCAAAGCTTGCTAGGAATGTTCGTCAATTTTTAGGAAATGGAGATTAAATTAAAAATCAAAACCCTGCTATATGATATTGATCATTGTTACACTCAAACACATACATTTTTCAAAGGCATCTCATACTTAGCTCAAAATTACAAACACATGTAGGCTTAATCACATAACCTATACAATTTCCATTCCATAATGCAGGGTTAACCATCTTTAACAAATCCTTTTATTAATCTTCATAAAATTCTGAATTAAAGATATGCCTAAGGTTACTTAAGAGTAACATAGTTGGGCCAGTTGGACCATATCTAACCATTGGTTCAGTCCAGGTTTGGAGATTCTTTGTAGAATGCTGTGGTCATAGGGCATATTGCTGTCAGGATAAATTCATATTTAAATGAATATTAGCATTTTATTTCTTAACTACTTCCCTGTCCTTTTTCTTCTCATTTCACAGTTATCTTCTGAAGCTTCAGATTTTCCAAGAATCTGTTTTTTAAACTACAATAACATTCTAATATATGACACCAAAATTTACGTAGTAAATTCTTGCTGATTCAAACATAAGATAAAAAGGATGAAGTTATTCTTTTAATCATTTTACACATTTTACACATTAACTTCAAGATATATGGGCAAATCAATAAATACTACAAGACAATATGCTTTGTCATAGCCTGTATTAACCTGTAGAATTTTGTGGAGTAAAGATTTCTTTTTTACAAAAGTATTACACCTTCACTCTGTGCTCAGCAATTTTTACCTCAAGCAAAAAACTTAGTATAACTTGGCCCTTTGGTATTTAAGAATGTTGTACCTTCTTAAATTCTTCTCTATTCTTCGCAGGTGAAATTTTTAAAAAAATAATTCAGTTTTATTGATACATATTAATAAATTATACAATTCATCCAAATTGTACAACCAATGGTATTTGGTATAATCACATAGTTGTGCATTCATCACCTCAATCACTATTAGAGCATTTTCATTATTTCAATAATATAATAATAAACAAAAAAACAGACAAACAAAAAAACCAACTAGAAAATTCTTCACTTTTCAATTTCTCTATGCTTCCCCTGACATACATAGCTGCTATTTCTGGCTCTTCTTGTACATTTATTTATTTATTTTTAAGCAGTTTTATTTAGATACATTCAATTTTTCTTTTCCTCAATTACATAATAAGCTGGAGACAAAATCTCCTTCTGGTGGCAATATCTGCTTTGATAAAAACTAGTTGATGGTAAGAAAATGATGAATGTGTGGTCATGAGCTTCCTTTATTAGATGTTATGCTGAGAAAGAATTTTCATTATCATTTGAATATTTTAAAATGACCAGATACTGAAAACTTTAATACCAAACTTCCCATCTCATTGCTAGGTCAGGAATGAAAGTTGGGAATATGTTCAGTGATTGTTTTGCTCTTTTCCCACCAGCGACCTGATTGCCCAACAGTTAGGATAACCTAAGATTGCCATCTCGGCCAGCATATATTTCTATCTCCATAACAAACTCATGATAATGATATTGATGATTATTGACCATTTACTATGTGCCAAGATCTAAGAGTTTTACATATTTTATCTCATTTACTTTTTATGACACCACTAATGCTGTTTTCATCCCCATTTTGAAATGAAGAAACTGAGACACAGAAAAGTTAAGTAACTTGTAGGATGCTACAGCTACTAAGTGATGGGGCCCGAGTTACAATAGAGAAAACAATCCTTTATGTGTCTTACTGCATCAGTATAAAAAGAGAAAGACACAAGGGTTTTAGAGGGGTGCAGCAAAAACTTGGCAAAAGGTAGTATAAACGTGGAAAAGACTGGTTAGAAACACACTACATTCCTCCCTCTTCCCTCTCCCCACATTCTGCCTACTCTCTCACCATCTTATTGTGGTTCTAATGACAAAAGGAAGAACAATGTGATGGTTAGATTAATGTGTCAACTCACCAGGTAATTGTGTCCAGTTGTTTGGTCAAGCAAGCACTGGGCTAACTGTAGTACAAGAACATTTATGGGTTTTAGTCATCAGTGAGTTTACTGCATAGATGGCTGATTACATCTACATCAACCGGGGAGATTGCATCAGCAATGAGTGAAGCTTTATCCATTCAGTCGTATGCCTTAAAAGGGGAAGTGATTTCAGCATTCAGAGAGAATTTCCCAGCTCGTCTTTGGAAAGCCAACGTCTCCCGGAAACTCATCAAAGACCTTCATTGGATTTTTATTGGAGCCACTGGTTTGCTGCCTGCCTGCAGAACCTGGACTTGTGCATCCCCACAGTCACGAGAGAGATTCTTATAAAATCTCATACTATTGACAGATATCTCCTGTTGATTCCGTTTCCCTAGAAAACCCTGACTAATACAGACAGTGTCTCTTCTTGAAATGGAATCGGTAACAGTCAGAGGATCGGGACAACAAATGAAATTATGAGGTCATGTGACCAGAGACTCCCTTGTCAATTTTCATGAGTTTGTGTCTCTGATCATCATTCAATCGTCACCTCATCAATAGTGATTATTGCCCTTTTAGACATCACAAGAGAGACAAAACAAACAAAAGGCGTGGTTCCCACCTGCCCAAAGGCACAAAGTGATTAGTTACCCACCACATATATGCAGGGAAAGTAAGACTAGAAATATTTGCCAAACAATGTATAAATGGATACAAATAGTCATATTGTAAGAGAGCATAGCCATACAAAAGAAATGTGAGATGAATTTATCATAATGAAATAGCATTACAAAAATATGGTTTCCTGGAAAGTGGAGTTTAGAACCAGGTTTTAAAGGCATAGCAGGGGAGGGACATGGATGGTCAGTTTTCTCCCTGTCATTTGTTTCTGTACAGAGGTGAAGTTATGTTGCCAGCTGCTCCTTTCTGAAAAGTGTTAAGGCTAGAGAGCCCAGTAAAGTGTAATGCTTCACAATCCTGTTATTGCATATCATTTTCCTCTCTGCTACTTTACTTCTGACATTACACATTTTCCATGGGATCAAAAACAGCTCTGCTTTCCAGAATGAAAATTCTCATAAATGTATTCCATCCCTAGAACATAAAGAATTTGGGAGATTCCCTCAGAGGAAGGCAGAGAAGTACAAGTGCTATTCATAACCTTCCCCTGCTCTCCAAACTCTCTTGAAGAAAATTATTTCATTTTTTACTTTCTTAGGAAGAAACTGAAATTCTTAGGATTCTAAGAGGCATTGAGGACTCGTCATGAGAACCCAGAGCTGGAGAGTTCAGCAAGAAAGCATTAAAGTGTTAGAAAGGTGAAAGAATTTATCAAGAATGGAAGGCAAGAGAGGGTTTATACAAAAAGTTCAAGGAAAAATTCTATATGTCAAAGTTTCTAAACTTTGAGAATTTTATAAACTTTATTTTCTTCTGAGATTCTTTATAGTTAAAAGTGAGAAAGAAAGCCTAGTTATTTTCATGCTCCTCAGTTCTGCTCATCTTTCCATTGCACCTTTGCAAAGTGAAAAAGCAAACTCTGAGTTGAAAGCTGATGGTCGGTAAAAGTGATTTCAACTATTACTGCTCTAAGCAGCAGGATGAGCTGATTCTTGGCCCTTGGACTTACAGATTGGGGTATATGCAGCAGTTCCGTCCTTCTACTTTGTAGCAGTGGGAGACCATATGTTCTCTCCTTCCCTTTCCAGGTTGTTCTGACATCTCAAAAGGTGGCTCACGGGACAATCTCATGAACTAGCAGATGAAGCTCTTCTAAACCTGAACAAATAAATGGCCCCACCTTGTCATAAAAATAGAGTTACCTTGCTCCTGATCTCTGGTTCTGTCTCTCTCTCCTTGTCTAAATAAACTGTTCTATTCCTGTAAATTACTAAGAAGCCATGGAATTTCTCAATCTACCTGCTGGAGTTGTGTAAGGAAAATGATGACCCCTCATTTTTATAGGTTTACAGGCAGAGTCAAGAAATCCTTGTTCTAATGAAAGATTCACCCAAGCAAAAACTTGCCAATGGGATTATGTCTGCTTTCCTATACCCCTCACATTTCTACAATACCTACTCTCAAGTACTAAGCTGAGGAAACACAAGCAACTTTTTAGAGTAAACACTTAAATATTTTTCCACAAACACCAACTGCCACCCTAAATATTATATTTGATTCTGTAACAGACACAAGGAGACCATTTCTCATTCAGGAAATGTCCTTGTTTCATGTTTCATACCTAAGAGGAGAATGTGCTATGTTTCCATAATGTGGTGGGGAAACAGAAATTGGGTTCTTTTACCATTCTATTGGCTTGATATTTTGAAATAGAAGAATGGAACTCAGGGTTATAGCAGGACCTATTACTACCTCATGGATATATCTAAGATCACAAAATAGTGAAATCATTTGATCATCAATTAAGGAGGAAATAACTGATAGCATTAGAGGATTCTGGGTGATCAGTACTCTCTGGCTCTATTGAAGTTGGCATTCAAAGGAGTAATTGAAACAGCCTTCATTGCATAAAGAGATGAATCTGTAACAATGGCTTCTGATTTGCCATAACCTGGTTTTACAGTCACTGCAAAATTAATAACGACTTTGTAAAACATACATTTATATTCTGCAAAATTGCAGAGTTGAAAACTAACTATCTTAGAGATAACCTACTGCCATCTTTTTTACATTGCCAAAATCTAAAAGGCTCTTTTTTTTTTTTTAACTTTTTAAAGGTTTTTTATTTCATTTTTTAAACAAAGAAAGGATAAACAAAATCTATACACAATTAAGTTATCTAGTGAAAAATAAAGTTAAACACGATTAAAACACAGAGTCATGCAATTATCAATGGTGTCATTTATATGTAGAACTCCAATCTTCATAATGATTTATTTTACAGAATTTATTTCCATATACTCTAGAATATTTGATTACTTAAATTTTACTACATATTATACCCCCCAAAAAAATAAATGCCAAGTTTGTGAAACCTTTAAGCATGCATAATTTTGTTCTTTATATAATTCTTAGAGAAATTAAAAGGCTCTTTATTCACTTGTCTCTTTATTCACTTGTCTCTGCTGTTTTGCCTCAAAGTTAGAGAAAGACTCATAATTTTCCACAAAATTAGTTTCTTCTCCAGGATATCAGAAAAATAATTTTAAAAGAGATTAAAATTTCTCTAAATCAATTTCTGGGGTTATAATGAAGGAAATAGGACACTTCTAAATTTTTGTAAAATTTTTTTTCACATTTGGTGATTCTGGTCCAACTTGATATCCCATCATTTTCTCCACAAAGATATCCAACTCTATTTACTCTTTCAGTTGTGCAGTTTTAGAAAGGAAGAGACACTAGCATGCATTAAGTACTTGCTTCAATTATATGCTGGTTATCCTACAAATAATCTCACTTTATTTTCACAGCAACTCAATGATATAGGTAGTTCACCCAATTCCCAGATGACAAAAATGAAGCTCAGAGAGACTAGTTAACTTATCAAGCGTCATAAACTAAAGAGTGATAGAGCTAGAATTTAAGATCAGATCTGCCTGACCCCAAAATCTATACTCTTTTTCTCTTTACATATGAAAAATTCTGGGGGAAAATATCACCCCAAATAAAGACTATAAATTGTTCATATCAAACACAATTCAGAAATGGTTAAAAAAAATCCCTTCTCAAATGAAAGAAGGAATATATAGACAGAGAACGGAAATAAATTTCCCCATGTCCCCTTTGATTGTGAAATGTCAACATAAAATCTGTGAACTTCCAGGAATTGAGGGACTTATGCAATCGGCATATTTGCATTTGGCCTTCCAGCAAACCTTCAGCAAATATTTGTTGAATGCCTATTTGTGAGGAACTGGAAGTACTGTGCTTAGTCTTTCTTCGATAAGTAATCAAAATTTAACAAGAGAAATATTGGCTAAAGATAGTGTGGTAGATTGACTGCCAATTATTCACTTCCTCTTTCTGTGAAAAGAATTAAATACCTCTGCCCCCACTGAATTGGATTTAGTCATGTGAGTTGCTTTGGCCATTGGGATGTGAGTACATATGACATATACCATGTTCAAGCAGAAATTGTTAATGTGAATGCATAGCTTAACTTCCTCTGATTAACCAAATGATTGAAACTAGCATATCTAGAGTAGTAGTAGTGCATGTCATTTTTCCTGCTTAAAACTAACAAATGCAAATGGCACACTTCGAAAAGAACAGTAGGTAAGACATAACATCATTCTTCACATGTTAGCAAGGGAACATGTTCCCTGTGGGAGCACAGTAGATTATAATTAATGGTTTGAGTATTGAAAAAAAATCCTCTTTCTTCCAAGAGATTTACTTTCAAAAGGTAGTGTGAGAAATGATGTTGTTCTTTGCCAAATATTCTAATTTTTTTCTTCCTGCAGTACTTCTCTCTGGAAAGGATTATACATCCCCACAGGGTAGAATTCACAGGTAACCTGTATGGGCCAATATACTGTAGACAGAAGCTATATGTGTCATTTGCAAACATTAACTTTAAGAGCCAGCTTATGGTTTTACATATCTCTTTTACCTATGCCACAAAACTCGAAACGCTTAAAATAAAGGCTGCTCTTGAGACAAGAAAATCTGAAGTGAAGTCACAGGTGACCCAAGATAGGTGTGTATTTCTTGCATAAGTGAGAAATTTGTGCTTGCAATCACTAAGATTAGGGGTCCTTTATTACTGCAGCATAGTAATAAATCCTGACTTATACAGACAATGTATCTTTCGGTAAGTAGAATCACTGATTTAGTGGGCTTTATAGCATCCAAGCAGTCTTCTTTCTATATCGTTTCTCTATTTTAACTTTTTTGAAAGTTATTGAGCAAGATTATATTCTGACAAACACCTACTGTGCATCTAAACTAAATGTTTATTTTGGTGTTAATTTTAGTCTTAACAATTGATGAAAATAGGACTAGAATTTATATCCTCTTAGGAAAATTAAGGAGCCTAACAAAGATATTTTCCTGAGCAGAAGAGATAAGCCAAACAAATGCCCATTTCCAACATTCTCTGAAAAAGTAATTTTAGATAGTCCCTTACTAGAGAAGTAGGTGATAGAATCTCTAGAATTCTGCTCCTAAAGCAAGGTTGGTTTAATTTTAACCTGGAGAATTATTTAGGTAGCTAAATCTGAGTATACTTCCCAACCTCCAATTTTTTTCATAGTTTCACTTTTCTTAAAGAAAACACCCCTAGGCTCCTATAAAACAGCTTTCTCTTAAAAATGTTGATATAAATTTATTGTAAAATGTATTTCTAGATAGGTAAATGTGACTTACTGTATGAGATTTTATTTATAAACCAGCTGAAATAGGGGAGAACCTACAACTGATAATGACTTTGGTTTTAGGGTGTTAATCACCAAACCTTACTTCTTCCAAGATTAAATAACAGTGCCAATTCTCTATTATGGTCATTCCTAGATTATGGTACTAAAATAATACCATCTCTATTATGACAGAATGCTTGACTACTCTTTACTTTTAAGGATGGGAATGTTTCCAATTCATTTGAATGTGGAATCAAATTATTGAGGAACAAATAAAAGCAAAGGAAAAGGGAACTAAAATTTATCTCCTTTTTAATCACTTTGAAAAGCATCAAGAGACCAAACTTGTTGACACCCTCTTGGTTTAGATGCAGTTTCTAAATAAGCGTTAGTAACCAAATTTCTGCCCACAGAGTCGATGCCAAAGAAATATAATTAAAATCTGTAATATTATATTACTATTGTATTATTCTTGGCATTTCATAAAAAAAGTAAATGTTTATTAGGCATCTCTACTGGAAGTGGCAGGTCTTACTGAGTTCACTTACTCCTCACATTGAACACTGAGCTAAGAAATATAAGCTAATAATTTATCAAGCATAAAAGTAACACACATTTTAGATTGAATATCTTATACTTCAATGTGTCTGTAATTTAGAGAAAATACAGCATTGCTCTAGGCCAAATGAGACAGCATCACATCCATAAGACTGGTAAAAGTAAACAAGGTAACAAAATTGGAATCAGCATTTCCAGTGGTCTTTCAATACTCATAGGGCAGGAAGTCTTTCCCAGGTGGCATTTAGCTATTGATGACTGCACTTCACTATCCTGCTGCTTATTTCTAAATATATTAATTTCAGCTTGACATTTGCTTTATGAACATTTGAGTCTCAGAGTTAAGAAAGCAGCTTAACTAGGAGAACAGATATGAAAAATTAAAGGTTATTTATATAATCATTAACAAACACAGTGATGCTTAATAATCTTGGAACTGTCATGAAATTTTAGGGTTATGATATCATGCCTTTTACTTTGAAAAATTAATTCAAATTAGTTTGGAAAAGAACACTTTTATATCCACTGAAATTTTCATTAACAATAAAAATATGGGGCTATAATCAAATACAATCTAATATAATCTAATACAACAGTAGAAAGATGTCTACAGAGGTTAAAATTGGGTCTTTTTTAACATTTTCATTAAAGTTCTAGAACTAATAAAGAACAGATTATTCAAATGTACAAATATTAAGAAAGAATAATAATAAAATCATTAGACAATTACAAGTAGTTAAAAATTAAGTATCAAAATTAGATTAGTTTTAAATAGCAAAGATCTGGAAAACATATAGATATTACAAAAAGAAAGAGGACAGAGGTCTAGAAAGCAATAATGGAAATAAATAAATCTACAATATAATGTGAAAATCTCATTATTTTCTGAAAAGGTAAAAAAGATAATAGGTGGGAAGGTTGAAGCATTCTACATCTAACAAAATCTCAGCTGTCTGTAATATTGGACATTGCCCTGTGTATGGCAACAATGATTGTTCAACAATTGTTACACAAGTACAGAATAATATAAGGCAACTATAAAGCACACATTTTTCTTTGGATATTATAGTATCAAAAATAGTACACATGAGTTTTGAGGTCTGGTGAAAAGAGAACCAATCATTCAATACTCCAAGGCAGGAAAATTCTCCATAATGAGTTTCCTATTCCATATATTAACCTCAACCCACAATTAATCCCCTCCAAATACAATCACCTGCTTTTTGTTGAATCTCTGCATTTCTATGGAGAGAGAGACTATAAACTGACTCTCATCTCTCAACTGGTAAGTGTGGCTGTGTCAGAGTTGAGGCCACTGTAACCTATCATACCCTTCGAAATGGTATAAAATGTATCAGCTTTCCTTATTTTCCATAGTCACTGTTTGCCAGGATGGAGTCAAAAGGAATCATTGGAGACTCTGCTCTGAATATGTCTCCAGGGGAGCAGCCAGAGTATTGACTACCAGGGTCCAGAGCCTATTGTTAGCAGAATATCCTAATGTGTTGACTAGCAGCTAATCAACATGTTGCAGTTTGCTAAGACTCTATCTAGCATGGAATGAAAATGTGCCCATCTGATGTGGCCCTAAAGTGTCTTTTGGAGGGCCCTGAAGAAATGTCACTGAGCAGCATCTTTTGAAAGTAGGGAGTGATGGTAAATTTCAAAATGTGTTAATGATTGGTCTTTTCTTTGAGACTAAATAGACTGAGAGAGGCTTGTCTGAAAGATGATGGGACTCTGTCCCAACCATTAATATAAGCAAAAGTCAAGGGTGATAAGGACAAAAGGGCAAAACTGCAATTCTGCATGGAGAAACCTTGACCTAGATGAAAAGATTTTCTAGATATCAGAGACAACCTAAAAAGGTTAATGCTAATAGCACTGACCACTGAAAAATGAGCTTAGGTACTCCCTCTGCCCACGCTCTCTCCACTGCGATAATTGTAATAAATAGCTGTTCCCTATTGTTAAACAATTGGGAAATTACCAAAATAATTTGCAATAAACAAGCATTTATAATACAGAAACATAAGAAAGAAAATGAACTGACATTTCAAAGGCATTCTATAGGAAGAACCTTGCAGTTTTCAAATTGAAAGGCATTGTTTTGATACAGCAAACTAAAAGCGCAAAGACAATTGACTCTAAGATACAGGTTATCTTTCTTCTAAATCCTCCATGGATGATAGCTCGGTTTTGTGGTTTTCATTAGAACATTTTAAAATTAAACTTTTAACATCTAACATTAACAATTTGCTAAATCCAATTCAGACATCAATTAATTACTCATCAATAAAATATCAGGAAAAAGAAAGGCATTGAAGTCACATTTCAAAGATATGAAAGAGAGAGGTTCCGGCAAGACGGCATCAGTTTAGGTGTGCGCTTCCGAGCTCTCTCGCAAAGACAGATGAGAAGGGGCAAAATCCTTCCTGAGTGAGCTGTTTTGGAAACCCACAGAGCAGAAGGCTTCAGGGCATTGATATGGAGGGAACTGGACAAAGAGATAAAGAGTCCAAGGGAAAACCGTGAGTTTCTCACACCTGTGGCTGGAAAGAGTAGTGGCTAAGCCCCACTCTCGAGGCAAAAACCTCCAGGAACACCCTGACTCCACCAGCGACCAAGCTGAAGGCAGATTTTCTGGGAGGAAGAAGGTTCTGGTGTAAGGTATAAAGGGGTTTCCTTTCTGTGGGTTTGGTTATCTGGGCCCCCTTTGAACTTTGGGGAGCACACCAGCCAGCATGGAGGTGGCCCCAGGAAAAGGGGAGAGGGAATCTGCTCAGGCAGCCTGAAGCACTCAGCTCACCTGAGAGAGAGGAACTTGAGCAAGGAGAGGGCAGAGACAGACAATTGACTACTCCGGTGCTGAAAATTATCAAAATTCCAACTATCTTAAGGGAGGCGGCCAATAGGAAGCTCTGATAAGCTTTCAAGGGCCTATTTAGGGTGCCCTGGGAGAATGAGGGGTCTGGAAGAGGGTCGAGACTGGTTTCTTTGCAGTGGGTTCGATCACCAGTGTCCCATTTGAATCTTGAAAGGGACCTTGACCCCACCAAGACAGGGGAGCGGGCATCCACTCACACAGGCTGTCATGCCCAACTGCCCTGAGAAAGAAAGCAATTAGAATAGAAAGGGGGCAGGACAGACAGGCACATAATTAGCAGGAATCTGGCCAACTGCAAAGATTCTAACCTGCCTGAAGGAAAGTGGGCAGACAGATTTCTCAAAGGCTTACTGACCCAAGAAGAACGTTTACCAGAGTGGAGAAGTTCCTGCCTTGAATATACAAGGTCCTTGGTTCGATACCCTGCTCTTCTTAGAGAAGTGATCCACTGGGTTATCAGATATCCAGCAGATACTTTAGGAAAGGAAACATATAGACATTCTTTTTGTTTTAGCTTTTCTTGGATCTCTTATATTTCTTTAAAAAAAGATCCCTGTTTTCAGTTTAATTTAGTTTACTTGCTAAAACCTGGTTCACAACCTGCAGAGGGCAGATGCAGGGTAATTGATTCATGAGCAACGGCAGTCTGAGAAGCTCTTTAGGGGCCTAAGAGGGAAGGCTGTTTTTCCATGGTTCTTACTTGTTTGCTTGTTTGTTTGTTTGTTTGTTGTTCTTTTTTTTCTTTTTTAACCTCTTTCTTCCCCGCCCCCCCTTTTTTTGTCAATCAGTTGCTGCAGTCTTGTTTCTTATTTGTTGTTTCCCATTCCTTTGTCTCTCGTTGTTGTTTTTTTTTTTAATCAATTTTGCCTACCTGTGCAATTTCTTTTCCTTCCTTCATCTTTCTATCTCCTGCTTTCTGTTGTTCTTTAATTCCACCTCTTTTTTATTGGTCTTCAATTTTCTTGTTCTTATTTCTCTCTCCTTTTTTCTTTGTTTTCTTTCTTTTTTAATTTTTTCTCTTTTTGTATTTTCTTTTCTTTTTCCCTATCTCCTCATCATCCTGGTCTTTTAATTTATTCTACATATTTTTCTCAATTCAATTTCTCATTTCATTGTTTGTACTCCACTTTTTTATTCTTATTCCTCTGCACTTCTTACTTGAATTAATTATTCATTTTCCTAGGTCTTATATGGTTCCTCTTCTAACTTTTACTATTATTGCTATTATCCTTTTTCTCTTCATACTTTTTTCCTTTTCTCTGGCACTAATTTTTTTCCAAAGGGAACATAGACAACAGAAAAGAAACAGAATAAGAGGGACAAAGTGGCACACACAGAAAAATAACAATAAAATAAAACCCTAGATTAGAAAAAGAAGCTAATCAACCTAACAAGCCCATCAAGATAAACCGATGCCTAGACACCAACAAAAAATTTCAATCCATACTTAAAAACAGGAAGACATGGCCCAGTCCAACGAACTAACCAAAAAATAGGAGGAGAGGCAGAACATAGAACAACCAATCAGAGATGTCCAAACAAATATCATGAATCAACTTAATGAAGTGAAGGAAGAGATTAAAGATATTAAGAAGATGCTGGGAAAACACACTGAAAATATTGTAAAAGTACATAAAAGATAATGCATATGATGGTGATGAATGGCACAATGCAAGAAATCAAAAATACAATGGAGCACATAACAGCAGATTTGAACATGCAGAGGAAAGTTACAGCAATGTGGAAGACAGTAAAGCTGAAATTTAAAAAAAAAAAGATAGTAGAACAGATAAAAAAAAAAGATAGAAAAAACCAGCAGGGACTCAAGGATTTGAATGACAACACAAAACACACAAACATATGCATTATAGGACTCCTAGAGGAACAAGAGAAGGGAAAGGGGACAGGAAGTGTGTTGGGGGAAATAATAGTTGAAAACTTTCCAACCCTATAGAAGGACATGACCTACATGTCCAGGAAGTGCAGCACACCCCAAGCAGTATAAATCCTAACAGGCCTACTCCAAGACATATACTTGTCAAATTGTCCAATACTCAAGAAAAAGAGAGAATACTGAAAGCAGCAAGAGAAAAGAGAACCATCACATATGAGGGAAACTCGATAAGATTAAAAGTTGCTTTCTCATCTGAAAGCATAGAGGCAAGAAGGCAGTGGTATAACATAGTTAAGATGCTAAAAGAAAAAAACTTCCAGCCAAGAATTCTCTATCCAGCAAAACTAACATTCAAAAACAATGGAGAGTTCAAAATATTCACAGATAAACAGAAATTAAGAGAGTATGTACATAAGAAACTTGCACTTCAAGAAATACTAAAGGAATTTCTGCAGGTCAAAAGGAAAAAACAGGAGAGTGTGAGTTGGAGGAGAGTGTAAGAACAACATAAAGATAAGAAGAGACATAAAAACAACATATGGCATACATAAAACAAAAAAATATGGCTAATGTAAGTAATTCCTTGACAATATTAACACTGAATGTTAATGGGTTAAACTCACCAGTCAAGAGACACAGATGGGCAGAATGCATAAGGAAATATGAACCATCTATATGCTGTCTACAGGACCCAAGTTAGACCCAGGGATGCAAGGAGGCTGAAACTGAATAGCTGGAAAACAATTCTACAAGCAAAAAAAAAAGGGGCGGCAATAGCTATACTAATATCAGACAAAATAGACTTTAAATGCAAATCTATTGTAAGAGACAATGATGGACACTAATTAGTAATAAAAGGGGTAATCTATTAAAAAGAAAGAACAATCATAAACATTGATGCACCTAACCAGGGCACCTCAAAATATATAAGACAAACACTGGAAAAACTAAGTGGAGAAATAGGTGACTCTACAATTAGTGGGGGGACTTTAATACACCATTATCACCTTAGATGGAACATCTGGACAGAAAATCAATAAAGAAACAAAGACTTTGAATAATACATTAGAAGAGCTGCACCTAACAGACATATACAGAACATTACACCCAAATACAATGAGATATACATTCTTCTCAAGTGCATACGGATCATTCTCCAGGATAGACAACATTCTAGGCCACAGAATGACTCTTAATGAATTCAGAAAGATTAAAATTATACAAAATAATTTCTCTGAACACAATGGAATGAAGCCGAAAATCAGTAAGGGACAGAGAACCAGATTAGGCACAAAGATATAGAAACTGAACAATATGCTCTTTGACAAACAGTAGGTAAATGAGGAAATCACAAAAAGAATGAAAATGACAACACAACATATGAAAACTTATGGGATGCAGCAAAAGCTGTAGTGAGAGGAAAATTCATTGCTCTAAATGCCTATATTAGAAAAGAAGAAAAAGCTAAAATCAAAGACCTAACAGCACACCTGGAAGAATTAGAAAAATAACAACAAACTAACCCCAAGGAAGTAGAAAGAAGGAAATAACAAAGATTAGAAGAGAACTAAATGAAATAGAAAATAGGAAAGCACCAGAAAAAATAAACAAAAC